>VZRX01007826.1:0-32776 GCA_013398075.1 Notiomystis cincta | reverse complement strand
CTTTTCCAACCTATATGATTCTAATCTGAGCAGTGCAAGTTTCCTCATCCTATTGCTTCATCAAGAGAATTCTACCTTTTTTAAGAGTGTTACAGAATCATGCACTTCCTGATTTGGAAGAGAGCCAGAAGGAGCAGTGAGTCCAGCTCCTGGCCCTGCACCATCCCCAAGAGTCACATCATGTGCTCAAGAACATTGTCCAAATGCTTCTTGAACTGTCAGGCTGATGCTGTGATCACTGCCCTGGGGAGCTGTTCCAATCAGTCCTGAATCACCCTGTCAGTGAAGAACATTTTCCTAATATAGAATATAATGTTAGGGTTGAAAGGCATTTTATTTTTACAAGACCATTAGAAAACCATCTTTCATATTGTATGATCAAAAGAAATTTTTCTCTATGACACTTTAAAGACTTTTATTGTATAAGGCTAAAGAGCAGAAATGGTGAGGCAAAATTTAATATTCCAGAAGGTAAGTCCCTTGCAGGAATTCTATTGTTTTGCACCAGTTTTAAATCACAGCAGATTTTAAAATTATGTTCAGAACAGCGTGAAGCACATCAACAGTGACGTTTCCCATTTACTTGAACAGAAGGAGAGGTGTGCCTGAATTGAAATAGTGTACTCACTGAAGTCAGCAATTCTAGCCCAATACTGTTGAAAAGAAAAATGAGATACGCAAGATTTGTCTAGAATATATACTTTATTATTTGCAGTCTGTGTAAATTTTAATATGTGACTGAATTTTCTACACCATTTTCTCTGTTTAAGCACATCCTGGTCTTTTCCAACCACCCAGTCAATTGCACCTTTAATATGTACAGTCAGTATTTATGAATATTGCATATGCATCTATGAACTTAGAAAAATAACATGCAAGGGAAATTGTTACCATGAAACTGATAAAAAATAAAGATAGGTAAAACAGTCAATCCCCTTTTTAGTGTGTTATGGCTTTGCACCAAGTATCAGATGTCAAAGCAGACAGCTTCGAATGCTTCTTGTTAAAGGCACTTACTGTTCTTCAAATACACTTTCACATTTAGTTCTATTGCATTAGGAAGTGTATCTCTGCGATCATATTTTCATAACACAGCAGAACAGTCCAAAAAGGCAGCATTAATAAAAAGGAAAAAGGGGGGCTTATATTAAAATATGAAAATACCAAGAATTAACACAAACTTTAAGGATTTGGTCCTTATAAAACAGGCAACAGCATTCAGGCAATAGTGATTTCTTTTCATAGACACTGACAAAATAATATCCCCAAAAAATGAACTCTTCCAGTTCCAGTGTATAGATATGTCTGAGTTGAGTAGCGTACCCTCTAACACCACCCCCAGTAAAAATACAGCTTCTCGAGACTAACTACTGCCCCACTTTGGCTGCGAAGGAAGAAACCTCGGAAGAGTGTTAGACGTGGACGTGCTAGCAAGCCTACAACTCTGTGTCTCTGTATCTGGATGGCTGTCCATAATAGCCCTTCTTAGAGTGGTCTGCCAGCTGCCGGCGGTACTCCTCCTCCTCCTCCTCCGCGTCGCTGCCGTAGCTGACACGGTTCTCCAGGTAAGGTCTAACGGGAGGCTTCTGCGGTTCCGGAGGCCTGGAGCTAACATAGCAGAACAGGGAAAGAGAAAGAGATCAGGTCTACTCCCAGCATGGAAAACTGAAAAATAGTTGTGCTTAATACAGCTTAGAAAGGCAGATGGAGCAAACTGAAACCCCTTCTAGCCAATAAAAAACTACATGACTATGGTAAACCCATCTGGAGAGGCATCTTATTTCCATCAAGCTGGAGGATGATGCTCAGATTTGATGTACTCAGCCTACCTGGAAAAAGTCCAAATTTAGAGTTTCAAACATCCCTGCACAGAGACATTACAGTACTCTATTCCCTGAGCAGAGAGATTTTCAGCCTTGCTACTACCCCAGCTGAGATCTCCCTTAATTAGTTTTGCATGGAATTTTTTCTATGCCTCCTTCTTCTTTTGCATCCTCAGTCTTCTGTCTCAAAGTCCAAAGACTTCTTATGTGACATATCTTAAATTGGTAGTCTTTTCACTCAAATTGGTAGCCTTTTCACTAAAGGCTTTCACTAAAACTCTTAGCCTTAAAGGTGGGCAGAAATAACCCACACATTTGCTTTTTATACACTTTGGTGCTACACATTTGATGTGACATTAAGCAGACAGAGAAAAACATAATCTGTCAATGAAGGGTGTTTCCTCAA
Organism: Notiomystis cincta; assembly: GCA_013398075.1. Lineage (NCBI taxonomy): Eukaryota > Metazoa > Chordata > Aves > Passeriformes > Notiomystidae > Notiomystis > Notiomystis cincta. The sequence goes on along the minus strand of VZRX01007826.1, from coordinate 30,547 downwards.
TTTCAAACCCCATGATTTTTACAACCCACGTTCTGGAAAAACAAGATGATATTCTCCCAGAGCTTAAACACTCCCTTCTAGGCCAATCATTAACACTCCAGTAAAAAGCCAACAACACTGATTTCTACATGTAAGCAAACACTCTGCAAATATGGTGAAATATTAATTTTCATTATTTTTATAAAGCTTTCACTGCTATAGAAAAAAAAAAAAGCTTTTCTGAACCTGCTAAGAAATCCAGAAAATAACAGGTTTGGCATTTATATTATTTAACTTTGTATTTTAGATTATTTAGATTATCTAAAATCTTTGCATTTTAGATTATTTACTGTGACATCAAAGCATTTGACTCACTAGGAAAAATAGTTCCATTTCTACTGGCTATTACACTAAGATGCAAGAAAAAAATGAAGAATCCTGAAAAGCAGAAAACAAAATCCGTCACGTAGTGTGCTGGCTCTTGCATAGGTGACTGCTCAAATCATAGAAATGTGCAGTGTGTAGGGTAAGAAGGCACAGTGGTCAACCCATCCAAAACTCACTGAATTTTAATGAAAGACTACTACTTCCACGAGATTTGATGGGTCACCTGAGACAACTTCCATCCCTAGTTTACCTAGCCACACTATGTATCTGTAAAAATAAGCATTTAAGTAATTAAGTGTTATTAAATGAGCAAATATTTGTTTTATAGGATAGACTAATAGTCATCAAGTATCTAGCACAGATAGAATGGACATCAGAGGACATGAAATGCAGGCCAGCTTCTGTAATATTGACTGGGGCAAAAACCCTGGCTCTGCAAATATTTCAGTGAAAGAATAAAGTGTTTCTTCCTAGATGACTTTTAATATTATAAATGAATTTACTATAAAAGAACAAAAAGAAAAGAAAAAAGAAATCCTGAAATGAGTTCACTGAAGAGTTCACTAAAAGATTGCCCCACCTTTACAATAATCTCTGAGGCACCACAACAAAATGATATACCCAGGCAGGATGACTTGCATGAATGAAAACTGGCAAGATCAGTTTTCCTCCTGCCAGCAAAGTCAAGAATCGAGACAGAATGCTTGGAACTGGATACAGCTTACCTCATTGGCTGGGGCCAATTCTGTTCTGACTTCTGTGTTTTGACAGGGACAGCATAAATATCCGGATGCTTCTGGGCTATTTCAAGCTTTAAAAAAAAGTAGAAGAAAATAACTGTTCTTTTTAACTCTTCCATTGGGATCCTGTATTATGATCTAGGATCTAGCAGGTCACTGCTGTATCTGAAACAACTAAAGCATAAATTGGTAACATCCTATTGATATTCCTACAATTATACAATCTTTTGCTAGAGTAGTAATTCAAGGCACACTTCAGAACAATTGATTGCCAAAAGCAACAGAATTATTAGAAGTCAGGTTTTTATAGTTACCAATAGGAAACCTTAAAATATGACCTCTTTTTATATACAAATACACACAACGAGTGAGCCTATCTCTCTACATGTGATTTCCCAAACTTCTCCCTCCAAAAACAACACAATGCACAGGGCATGATTTTAGTTTTCAGGACTCTGGCTGTTCTATAGGTCACAAAGCACAGGAGGGGGGAAACGCATCTCTTCATACCCTGGCATTCTGGGCCTCTTGTAGCTCTTGCATTCTTTGCATCCTCGCCTTGTGATCCATCTCCTCAAATATTTTTACTTTCCTCAGTACTGATTTTGGAGTATTTTCTTGTTCACTTCCTTCCTCTTCCAACTTCGCCTCCTCCTCCTCCCCCTCTGCAGGCAGGACTGCTGGCTGAGAGTTTCTCAGAATGGGACGCCCAAAGACAGGTTTCACAGAAACAGGTGGTGGTGCTGCTTTAGCTGATACAGTTGAAGTCTCACTGCTGACAGCAACGTTACTCAATTTGGAGTCATAGTTCTTGGGGAAGTCATATGGATCCTCTTTGTTTTGTAACTTTCCCTGCAAGTATAAAACCCACAAATTTACATCAGCAACTGTATAATTTTAGTTTCAAAAGAGGGCTTTAACCTGAAAGTAATCACTTTGCCCATGTATTTAACAGGGTCAATCTTCATATGATGTAACACTTGAAAGATATTTGAACTGCTGCAACATTTTGGGCATATGCTCATAGACTACACATCAGCCTATAGAAGACTAGGACATTTAGACTTCTTTGTCCTACTTGTTAAGGATTACCAGAGCTACGTGTGTTACAGCACAGCACAGAGAAAACTGATGCCCCAAATAATTTTTCACTACTACTCAATGTGCAGCATCATGACCTAAAATTTAGAAGTGCACAGAATCCAATTCTGTTTTATATTCAGCTTTTCTTTTCCCTGCACATGTCCTTCTCTGTCCTATCTTCATTGTCAAGGCACATTTGGGCTGCATTTTGAATATTTTGAATATTTAGGGCACCAATCCTCACAAAGAAAGGACTTCACAGTCAGGTGAGTTCAGAAATTTTTAAAATAGAACTTAGTGTCCAAACACTGTATTCTTTTCCCTCTTGCATCGTTCCTGAGCAATATTTTTACAAACAGTTAACATAAATTGCTAGTGATGGTCAGATGGTAGCTTCTGATTTTGTGCTTCACAGTAATAGCCATCAGATATGTTCTGCCTGATGATTAGCCTACTTTTGATTTTCCCGAGCTAAAAAAGTGCCTCTCAGTTTGTTAGTAGATAGAAAAAGGAGTTTACTTTCTCATTCCATATGGAAATTATACAATAGAGTTCATATGTATTTGAGAAGAACTGTTATCCAGTAAGTCTTCTTTCTGCTTGATCCTGCAACACTTTCAGTCATTTCTTCTGTCCACACTTGAAATATTTTCTAGTCTCTGACCATGTCTATTCCTCTTTCCATCCTGTGTGCCATCCTGGAGAGTTCTCCAGAAAGAGGATTTTTTATTCAGATTTGTTTCTACGAATTTACCTTAGGTGGTTCAGGCTTGAATGCTGGGGGTGGACTCGGTTCTCTAAGGATCTCCCTGCTACCAGCTTTTCTCAACTGAGTCCTTGGATCTGGAGTAAATTTTTTCAAACTCTGTGAAAGAAAATAAGAGATAAAATCACTGCATTAGCTAGTAATTCAATTATTTTTCCTCTCTCTCAAGTTTACAATTTTGGGAACAGTAACCAGGAGTCAGAAGACTGCCAGCAACCTGACTGCAATCACTGCAAATGTAATTGAAAAGTTCAAGGTGATGAGACATCATCAGGAAATCTATAAAGTTAGGCAGAAAAGCAGCGCTATTACTATTTTTCCTCTTCCCAGTGTAGCTCTAAAACACTATCAGCAGCGAGGTAAAGCTGCCATTAAAAAACCCTCTGATATTTAAGCCATACATAAAGGGTTTTCAGAAAGCCTAAAGCTCAGTCTTATTGAAAAATACAATCATCTCACCTCCTCGTGATGCACAGGTTCAGAGGATCGGCTAACAGATGAAATCCTTGGCTCCTCCAAAGGGTCATCAAGTTCATTGTCAGTGTATGCACCACCTTCTCCATCTGTATCCTCTAGGTCACTGATCAGCCGACTGTCACAGCTCAAATAGTCAGCACCCATGGCAGTAAGGTAAGACATACGATCATCTGCGTCATCTTCCATGCCATCCATCTGGAGAAAAGTCAGTAAGAATAAGGAACAAAGATTAACTAAATTAGAATCCAGTTAACACTCAACATCAGGTCAAACAAAACCATGGGAATGACTTAGCGGAACTGAAAGAAACTAATACAGAATTACGACGAAAAGTCCTGTAAAATTTGTCCATCATCATCATCATCATTCTCCCCTAGCCACAGCATTAGTGATGAAAGCTCCAAAGTGTTACAGAAAGAATTTTTTTCTTTTGTTACAGACATACATCAACTGATTATTTGTCTAGCCTATCAACCACTGGCAAATGAAATTTTGAACTATTTTAGCTAGCAAGGGATCCTTTGAGACATCTTCATAGCTTCAGAGAGTATGGACTGACTGCTTACCTTTCCTTCTGACACCCATACTGCTTCCCCTTGCTGTTGCTGAATTGTATCCTTCAGGCTACCATACCAGCTATCGTTGGCTGAATTCAAGTTAATGGTTGCTGTAAAAATTGAAGGAAAGGTGTATAGATACACGGTAAATGCAATACAATCCTTTATCCATTCTTTGTTGTTCAACACTTTTTGGTTTAGGTATGTGAGAATGTTAAACAGCCACTTCATTTAGATCACTGACAGATGCATGGTACTTTTATTTTATTGTTGGTCCATTTCCAAGCTTATAAATGACTTATCTTTTAATGGCAGTACACCAGCTCACAATTTCTTCTGCATTAGAATTTGGCAGAACAAGGAGCTTTGAAAAAAGTCAAGGAAGGCATTACTCATGACCATACCTTCACATTCTTTTAGTTCCACCCTGCATGAGTTAATATGCAGCGTAATAAGTACATGTCTCAAGACTTACACAGCCCATACACTACCCTCTTAGTAAGCAGCTTAAATAAACATTCTTCCTTACCTGTAAAGAGGTGGGAACAAGTTTTCTTCAGTTTGTTTGCTTGCTCATAAAGTTTTCTCGAGCTCTTGTTTGATGTAGAACATAGTCTTTGTCTCATGGTCTTCACACCCTGCTTACTGTCCGGGTTAAAGAAGACCACAATTGGAAACCACTGGGTGTAATTTAGCAGGTCCACTGCTTTAGGAGTGACATCCAACAGAGCATGTTTATCCTGTCAACAAGAAAAGCCAGTCAATGTGGTGCATGTGGGAACAAGTGGAGGTGACTGGAGCATGGGATCCTAGGAAAACCAGGATATTTGTGTCCAAATAAGACTACAACCTGTGGTCCCACAGTTATACTACATTTAGAATGTTAAGAGCAAGTAGAGCACTGCATGACCATAAAACCTCTGGTAAATTCAGAAAGCATACAGTAAAACAGATTCTCCTCTGTCCAAACTTAGAATGGACTTGAGAAGGAAAACGTCATTTCTAATATCAGGTTCAAAGCTATAAAAATTACCAAAATTGCTGTTGAACAATTTCGAAAGACCTTTACCATTAAGCTTACTACAGAAATAGATGCAGTGAAAACTTGAATACTCTCAAAGTTTTAGGAGCAAAACAAATCAAACACCATGCCTTTGAGCATAAGCAATTTTCAGAGAAATCTCCTACCTGCTCAATGATTTGCCTCACAGTGTTCAAGCGCACTACCCCAGTTGACTTCTCCGAACCTGCGTCCCTGGGTTCTGTCTCTGCAAAGACAACATTTTAGCTTATCTAGAGGGGCCAGGCAGCTGGGATTATTAAGTTATCCATTCTCTCAGTTAAGGATGAAAAAGACACTAAGAGGACTTACTTGCTGTCTGGTACAGGTGAGGTAAATCATTTGACAACTTCTCCATAGCAACATCTGCAATAGGGCCAAATATCACCACAGGTCTCTTAAAACCAGCTGGAAGAAAAATATTTGGAGAAAAGAGAAATCTGTTAAGATTAGCTTTATACATAAAAGACAAGACCCTCAGTTACTATGCAAAGTTAAGAATAAAGCTGAAGGTATTAAAAATATATATAAATAAATTTCTCAGAGGGTTTTGCAACAGCATAATAGAGAAAATTACTTTTACCAGCTGAGAAACTAAGACTCTCTTTTGATTTAACAGCTTTCTTATTCCTTCTAATGGAATTGTATTTAGAACACTCTACATCTGAAAATGTTCAGCAGACCGTCATTTATCTTTCCATCTATCAAAGCTCCATGAACCTTGACACAATTTTGTGTGAAGACACACATAATAAATCAACTGCAATGCAGCTTCAATAAGCAAGGAAATGTAAAACTATGTTATTGCTCATGTTGAAGCAAGTGAAAACACAGTCCCTGGAGTTAACGGGGGAATGCCATTATCCCCAGTCTTCCTCCTGGTATCTGGGATCTCCTTTAAAATACTGTTTACTGTTTGTTTTGTTCCAGATACTGTCATGTACTACTACCCAGAAAATCAGCTTGATCTGTTCATCACTAGTAATATAGCTAGTTTACACTCATGGAGATAGACCACATGAGCCATGATTACATTTGGACATTGAAAATACTTGGGTTCTATTTGCTCTGAAGCTACTGTTGAAGTGCTGTTTATGAAGATTGGGCTTGATCTCAGGCATATGGATTGTACTTTCAGAACTAGCCAAAAAGAATTTGAGGAAAGCTCTGCTGTTTCATCCCTTTTTCATTTTAAACCTTAAAATTGGCAGGTGCAATTTGGAGGCAAGAGAGAACAACAGCACTTTAAAAGGGTAAAAAAGCTTTCTTGTCAAGTAATTGGTAGCATGCAGAAATCTCCATTCTGAGAAAAATGTCATCCCTCTCTGTTGTTCTAATTTAACATCATTAGAAATTACTTTCTTAGCTGACGAAACATTTGGATGCTGAAGCAGCCAGCAATAACTGGGCAGCCGGCTCAAAGCAGTCTCACCTACCTTCACGCAACTGAACGCGCTCGTAAGCCGGGAATTTTGTGCTCACGGATACAATTGCTGTCAGGTCTTCACGACTCTTCCTCAGGTTCTTCTTCGCTCCAGATCGCTGGCCACGCGTTCTCCAGAAATCTGCCCTATCACTTGAGCCATCTTTCTGGGCATTTTGAACACTGGCCATCTGTTCAGCTCTGACAGAGAAAGCAGAGAGTTCAGAAACAGTCAAAGGGGGCAAGGGTGCTTTACCAATAGATTTTGAATTTGCAACAGATAATTTGCCAGAGAGATAGGAAGGAGTGGAAGTAAAAGCAGACAAGTTCAGGTGCCTTTGCCTTGCAGCAAACACATTGTCAGAACAACGCTCCAACCTGCTACAGCTACAAGTTGCTGGGCAGGAATGAGTCCTGAGGTCTTAAACTGGTCACTTACACAAGTGTAAATAAAAGAAGGCAAATGCAAAGAGGTGGTGAGACAGGGCAGCTCAGAACTGAAGGCCCAAGAAATTACTGTCACTATTCCCTTCGCCATTAGGCCTCAAAAGTTAAGTCACTACAGCATAGAAACAAAGGCTGGTTTGGCCAGATAAATTAACAGAGAGGAGAAAATGTACTTACCAGGAAGCAGACAGGGGAGTCACATAAAAACTGTATTTTGTAACTTGTGTATACCATGTAATTGTCAGCTTTTTCTTCCACCATAAAATCACCACCATACTCAAAAGCTACAGTCTGAAAATTCAGCTACAGTCTGGTTGTGGTTTTAGGGGTGTTTTTTTTTGTTTGTTTTTTTTTATATTTATTTTAACATTTTTACTCATTGTATACATTTGAACACTTATTAGTAACTCCCATGAATTTGGACTAGGAGAGCATATTTAAGCAAAAATGTTGCTATGGTTCACTCAGTATTTCACACAAAAATACAGACTACAGCCAGTAAAAGAAAAAAAAAGCCTCAGAATAAATACTTAAAACCCTATCCATAAAGATATTCATAAGAAATTCAAGCACTGACACTCTTCTAAAAGATTAATCATCAGAGTATTCTTGCACAAAGAGCCATGAGCTTCCTAAGGTGAAGGGTTTTTGGTTGTTTAGTTTTTTTGTTTGGTTGGGGTATTCTGTTTGTTTTGTTTTGGTGAGGGTGGACAGATAAAGAAGAAGGTGGGGAAANCTCATTGTATACATTTGAACACTTATTAGTAACTCCCATGAATTTGGACTAGGAGAGCATATTTAAGCAAAAATGTTGCTATGGTTCACTCAGTATTTCACACAAAAATACAGACTACAGCCAGTAAAAGAAAAAAAAAGCCTCAGAATAAATACTTAAAACCCTATCCATAAAGATATTCATAAGAAATTCAAGCACTGACACTCTTCTAAAAGATTAATCATCAGAGTATTCTTGCACAAAGAGCCATGAGCTTCCTAAGGTGAAGGGTTTTTGGTTGTTTAGTTTTTTTGTTTGGTTGGGGTATTCTGTTTGTTTTGTTTTGGTGAGGGTGGACAGATAAAGAAGAAGGTGGGGAAAAAAAGAAAAAAACCAAACAAAAATAGGACCTGCCACCCATTTTCTGGAAGAGGAACTGAAGCAGCTAACACTCAAAGCTTGGCTGAGACAGAAGCTCTAGGTCTGTGCTGCAAACACATGACCTGGTATGTAGATAACAGCACCCTCTCTCATTGTCTCCTTGCATAATGCCATGGTTCCAAAATATGCAGTTTTTACAGGCACAATTCTTGTAAAAGTAAAGACAAAATTATTTATTCCTTCTTGTAGAGGGGGGGAATTAAAAGGAAGAAAGGTATGACACAGGAAGCAAAAATAACTTGGTGGAATGAAAAAAATCTTACTTCTAACAATGGGTAGGAAGACATCGTGCCACCTTACCTGCTCTTATTTGGAATGAGGCCCTTTTCCAGTTCATTTCCAATTCTCACAGCCAGCCAGTTTCCCAGTTTGCCATCATACAGTGTATCAACTACTCTAAAGATCTCCCCTCTGGTGAATGCTAAGCTCTGTGGTGACTCTTTTTCACACTCAAAGTGACTTCTGATGAAGAACGAATCTCCTCTGCCACAGGCCATGATGTCTCTGTAGACTAAAACAAGACCTCCCTTTTAGTCTATATTTTTTTTTTTTACACTTGACAGAAAGATTAAGCTGTGGTTCTAGCAAATACAGCTTTGAAATTCTAAATGTCTCCTCAGAAAGATGTGACAACTCAGACATCCATTCCCCTACACCAACTTATCCATACTGGTATGTGCACAGCCCTTACAGCTCCAGGGCAAGGAAGTACTCGCACATTCCAAATGCAAAAGACAGCTATGGTACTTCAGTCTTGCAGCAGGCTGTGTCTCCCAAAACGAAAGCAAGAAGCTTTGCTTGCTCCTGAACTACTCATGAATAAAACTTTTCCATTTTCTGATGACCAAATCCCTTCTGACTGCCAAGGCACAGCAGATCTTCTCCCAGCTGCTACAGACAGAAAAGCAGAAGGAAAAGCAGCACCTTACCACGTTTCAGGATTAAGAATTGCTATTTGCTAATAATAAAAGACATGGAGAAGTACTCTGAAAAACACATCACACGTGCAGCCTTGTATGTATGCAATACAGCTATCTTCTCAACTAGTGAAAAGGAGAGTAACTAAAATGCTATCAAAAATAAGCACAAGAGAGGCTATATGTGGTTCCACTGACAAAGCACAGCTTAAAAGATTCATACATACACATACTTGTTTTCCAAAACACCTACCTTCATATTTGCTTTGAGCCAAAATTGTCACAGTTTCACCTTTGGGAATTTCTAAGAGATACAAAACAGCTTCTTCCCGAACAATGCCTCTGAAGTCTTGAGTGTTTACCTATGTACCAAAAAATCCCCACAACAATTGAAAACACAACAATAAAAGGAATAACTACAGATTTTTCTTTCATCTGGAAAATCTTCTCTTTCCTTATTATTTTTTATATATATCTATAGATAGAGATATAGATATATGTGTGTGTATAAATACATATATATAAAAAGTCAGTGACTGTCTCTTGTGAATATTTAATTCCAGCTATTAAGAGTAATCTTTCTGAAATAAAAAGGTTCTGGGTTGTACACTGCTAAATTGTTTCTTCAATTTTAACAGCCTCCAGAAGAGGCAAGAGAAAAGAGGTAGAGAGAAAATTAGCCTTCCATGTGAATTTTCAGAAAAAAGCAGAATGAAGCGATTAAGTGGCAGAGATGTTATAAATCAGAAACCTGAAAAATAAATCACCATAACCCAAAGAAACTGGAAAAAGATGAAAGAAGAAAATTATGATGGCCTCTAAGACTAGGAAGAAACATTGTACAAAAAATGTATTGTCCCATCTTCCAGCATTTTTCTTGATTGATATTTAACTCCTCCTTCCACAACATTATAATCAAACTAAAGCTTGGTATACAATTCTCCTTCAAAAACTCATTTCTGTAAATCCCTCCACCACATATATACCCTTCCAAAGCAATAATTTGATTCCTAAGATCATAATTCCTCCCATTTACTAAGAAGTAAAACGAGAGTATTCAGAATTTATGTGCATTTCAGGGACACATTCTCTTACCTTAAGAATCTGATCTCCTTCCTGCAATCCCTCCTCATCAGCTGAGGTACCTTCTTGAATTCCAGCAATAAAAATCCCTACATCATTTCCACCAGCCAGTCGTAGACCCACGCTGTCTCCCTTCTTGAATCTCACCATTTTTGTATTAGGACTACAGGATTTACAAACAAAAAAAGGGAGTAAAGTCAGGTATTAAGCATTTAACAATATTAGGATGCCAAAAGAAAAAGAATTGCAATCTCTCAACAATATCATAGTAATTATATTCCTATCTCCTTTCTTTTGCTATATAGGGCTGTATTTATCCAGGTAACCCCTCAGTGAAGGCAGGAAGCAGATAATTTGCATTTTTCAGAGTGGAAAATGAACTAGAAATAGTGACTAAGTGGCATGCAGAGACTTGACTAAGCAGGGAAACAGGTCCCTGTTTTTGAAACCCCGAAGTAGCTCCCTACCTACTGTATCCTCTGTCATATGAACACCTGTGGTTTTTGTGAAAACAGACTGAGTTATGAGTAATCATACTCACTGTTTTTTCTTCTGTAATCTAAAGAACTATCATATGAATCAAACTGACACCTACTTTCTTTACTGTTTTAACGTGTGTTCGAAGTCCTCAAATTCTCTCGTAATGAGAAATATTTCCAAGTATAATCTATGTTAACAATCAATCCTTTCACATTGAAGTGGGAGAGACTGCTGGACTAGGCTCAGATTTTTTGCTGTCAGAAAAGCTGTATGCCTGAATGACCTTCCAACTCAGAGGACACTACTTATCTGTCAGCCATTCTCAGTAATACCCTAAGCCTGTATTATAAATTCCCCTTCACCAAAATAATCACTTGATTAATTTGCACATCAATGACAACATATGCAGGGTCCAACCCAGAAAAGATCCGAGAAGAAAATCCATTTAAGAAAATACACCAAGCTACAGAACATTTTCCAAACTTAAGGCTTCTCCTTACAATTCCATCATTCCTATTCCTTCAATTTCTGTATTTGGAAACTCTCAAAAGAAAACATGTAAATTGATTTCCTATTAATAAAATAAAACAAAACTCTTGCATATGTTCCCATGCAAGCCCGGAAACACAGGGTGTTCTATACCTTCCAGGTAGATTCCAGGCAGATATTTCTAAAACTAAGCTGATCTCAAATATCATCAGTTAGAAGCCACGTCACCTCTTCTCAGCATTAAGCTATAAAGGGAGTATCACTCCAAATGGTATCACTCCAAACCCATGCAGCTAAGAATCACATACTGGTCATTGGAAGAATACTAAGTGCAAAAGAACTCAGCAGGTGTCACCTTACCCATATATTGCTTCATCTTCTGGGCTGGGTTTAAGAATTGTTCGTGTAACTGCTTTTGGCTGAGGCACTAAATGTAAAAAAGAAAGACAAAAGAAGTTACTGAGATATTGAAAAGTTATAAATGGCAGCAGTTCTTAGCTATCAGATAGCAATCAAACCCTCCATGCTGAAATTAACACAGATTTTAAAATCAAGTATGTCTGACTAAAATTCATTTATTTCTATTTTTATAATTCTTGAAACAGAAAAAAGTTCAAGGAAGGAATGAAGAATTCTTTCAGGCAAGCTATATCAAACTGCATTCATCTGCTTAGGGCAGTCCAATAGCACATGTTCTAGGAGAGTATTTGCTTTTTTCGGGTGGCAATTCTAATAAGCAACTGCTGTCAAATAATATCAGATGTTTCTTCCCTGCACCACAAAGCAAAGGTAAACCTCTTCTCTGTGTGTCAGGTTGGGGCTGACATGAAGACCATACCAGCTTTGTCAACATGGTTGAGGGAATAGACATTCTGTGGCCAGGGGGAAAAAAAGGCAACCAAAACCTTCAGGGTCTGACCTGCTGGGTCATCTTGGTACTTCAGTTCTTTGTTTGAGTCTACAGCTGTAACAGCAGGAGTAGCAATGTCCCCAGTTGATTTAAATGGAGTAGGCATTGCTCCCATTCTGGACATCCTACTGGAGGGATCCTCTTTTGCGCTAAAAGAGAGAAATAGAAAAAAAATGTCATGAAGTCAGAAAGGAATGCATATATTTGAATAACTTCTTTGACAAGCATGAGAAAAATGGGCTAGAGAAGACCATTTCTTACTTTGGTTTCTCTTTCAGTTTTTCATTGGATGAATGTGACTCTAGATCAGAATGATGTAATCTGTCATCTTGAGGGGAGAATGATCTGTTTGACTCTATTTCAGAAATATCTGTAAAGAGAGTGGTAAATCAAGAAATGCAGGATTTGTTTAAGTTATCTGCTCACCTGATCACCATGTGTATTTACAAGGTTTTCACATACAGGATACATCAAACATTTCAGCCCACTCTCATATCAAGTTGGATTTGACAAACATTCAAGAAGTGTCTTTTAGTGCTTCCATCCCTCCACCCTCTGAAAATATTTCAGGAAAGTTTCACATGACTTTTAAGAAACACACTCACACCACACAACTACTTTGAGCATACCACAGATGTGTTAGCTAGTGTTAGCAGGCTTTGATTTGAGGTGTCATGGAGGTTTCCAAACCGAAGACCACCTTCACATCAACAGTCCTCACATCACTGCCCTTCAGTGGCAAAGGAAACAAGAGTGGCCCTTGGATTTGAGCTGCACCTCAGACTTCACAGTGAAACCTACAGAAAGTTCCACCCCATATTCTGACACCAGAAAACTAAGTATCTTGTTCCAAATAATATAACATCCTGCTCTCCCAAACATTCTGAACCCTTCCCAAAGCAAGATTATGCTGAGCTCATACACTTGTATGGAATAGGTGCTGGGAATAGAAACCACTTATCCAGGGGCACTTAAATCTCCTCTTGTCCTGACATTTCTTCCCTCCATTTGAATGCTGCCATGAATGTTAATGCCCTCAGAAGGAGAGACCAGTCCAATGTACTTTTTTAAAAAATTTTTATTGAAGTAAGTGATTTGCTTGTTCCAAGACTGATTTTCCCAGGCCAACATTGATTCAGGCCCTTCCTAAAATGTAATTATATGGTTACTACAAAATTATTTTCACCTAAAGGAAGGGGACTTGTTGCGTAATTGACTGTTACTTAGGTTTGATTGTGTTTCATTGTTTTTCTTAAAGAACCTACTACCACTCTACCACAGCAAAACAATATAAGCTCCATTCTGTCCTTGGACAGAGTGCAGAACTGTGGATCCACATTAAACCTCACCATCCATTTCTGAGTCACTGTCGTTCAGTGAAGGAATGTTGAGCAGTGTCTGCTTGCGGTCCCTGAGAACAACCAGCTGGAGTTTCCCACGTGATTTCTCAATCAGTTTTCGGGCATCAGCTAAAGACATGTTCTCTGTCACTGTACCATTGATCTGGACAAAAAAGGCAACAATAACAAACAAGTCCATACTGTGCTCAAGTTTAAGAGTGAACTTGATTATAACATGACTTAGTCCAGAACAACCACTATAAGCAGTGGCTGCCTGCCAAACAGCTAGCAGTAAAACCAGAACAGACCTTGAGAATTATATCTCCTTCATGAAGGTTGCCATCTTTGGTTGCTAGGCCAGTACGGGTCATTTCTTTAATGAAAATCTGACTTCCAAGACGGAGTCCGTATTCTGGAACGAAGAAGATAATCCACTGTATCTTAAAAGATGAGCAAGGATGCATTTTTTAAAAAACCACAGAGTGTACATGCATCAAACACCATTATACCATGAGAGAAAAAAAAAAAAAGAAAAAAGCACAGGCCTAGTAAACCCACTTCACCCTAAGTCGAGTCGCCAATACCTGTGCTGCCATCACAAGATGAACAAGCAGCACCTCAAATCCAATTACAGTTGGACAACTGGTCTGCACCTTCAGCAACAAAACACATTTGTTCTGGAGCTGCTTATTAAAATACTGGACTAGCTTCTCTCTGATTCATATTTTGCATGGTATAGAGGGAGAAGATAGTCAAAAAGCACTAAGAGAAGCAAATAGCACTAACAGAAGTATTTCTTTTCATCAGATGCTGCATGTTGACCCTGTCCTGTCTGTACTCCAGGAAATGCCTTGGTTGTTTCAGAGAAAGGAATCTTTTTTATTCCCCTGTCCCCTTTTTTCCCTGTGATCTAAGTTACTTGGGTCAGTATACTTGCTACTTAAAAAGAAAAGCAACATCCTTATCCAGAACATTGTTCTGCTTTAAAAGATCACCCCATTTCAGCAAGTCTGTATATATATGAATGGCAGAAATTATTATAGTATAGCTAAATATAAAAGTTAACAAATGCACTGTAAATTTCTCCTTATTTGTACAAATATCTTCATTTTCTTTACAAATGGAAACTTTACATGCAGAAGAAAAAGCGGAAGGAGGAAAAAGGATTGCTGCCAGAGTCAATGAAAAAAAGAGATTAGTTCCTGCATACAAAGTTTAATTAGCAAGAATTTGTTAAAATTACAACAGGGCAGATTAGAAAAAAACCCAACAACCACACCTGACCCCTGCAGAAGTAAACCACCCACCTCCCCCCAAAAAAACCAAAAAGAAAAGGATGTACAACCTAATCTCAGATATGCTTTCCAGCCCAAGTCTTTATTTCACAGTGATAAAAAGGTCAGGCTTTTGGCTTTCATTTACACACTTCAATACTCGGCAAAGAAAGGCTGAAATACTGCTATTTCAGTATTTCAGCTGCTGCTATTTCAGTACTCTTTAATGACCAGAGCCAAACAAACCGTATTATTAAAGGCAGAGTCTACTCTTCACTCTTTCTAGCTAACCCTTTTGTGGATGTGCCAAAAGTAATCTGAATCATGATCAGATCCATGTAAGAAAAGGACAGAGAAAATGGAAAACCAGGGACACAGGGGCTTGAAAAGATTGAGATGATGTGGGTGAAAAAATCTTTGTTAAAAGGTAAAGTTCAAGTTGCTGGAGAAAAAGCATCACAAGTCAGCCAGGAAGAATGAAAAAACAACATAAACCATCAGGTAAAAAAGTCAGCACTTAACCTGTAAAAGCAGAAAATAATTCAGCTCTTCTCCTTTCCCCACCAAAACCCATGCTGTACTGGAAGGTGACTCCTCTCCTCCCCTGTTATACCCACCTTCGTTATGTCTGCCCTTTGTTAGGAGCACACTGATGGGTGCGTTCTGATCCTGCGGCCCTGGGTACTCGTGCTGGTGGTGTATTTCAGGCGAAGGGCTGCGGGAGCGCAGCCTGTCCCGACTACGACTCATCTCCCTCCCATATCTCGGATCAGACAAAGATCCATGACTGTAGCTGGGCGGGCTGTAGTCCCCTCTGTAGTCCCTGTAGTCCCGTTCATAGCCGGCATCCCTGTCGATGCTCCTTCCGCGGCTCCGCTCTCTTCTGTAGTCTCGATCCAGGCTCCTGTCGACGCTCCTGCCACGACTTCGATCGCGGCTGTAGCTGCATTCCCTGCCACGGTCTCTGCTTCGGTTCCGGCCTCGCTCTGGCTCATCTCTGTAGCTCTGATCCAGGTTGTTTCCCCAGCTTTGGCTGCGCCCTCCATTTCCACTGTGCCAGCTTCTCTCACTGTACCCACTTCGCGCGCTTTTGCCATCAAATTCTGCATGGTCATCCATCACATCCAAAGCTCTGTCCTCATAGTCGAGGGAGGGGCTTCTCTGCAGCACAGCAGCTGGCACTTTCCTTGGTCTTTTCACTACCTGTTCAGTACAAGAGAAAACAAACTAACTAACTAACTAACTAACAAATGACTCCTATCAGAGATCAGAATGTGAAACTGAACAGATAAATATTCTTCATGTGTCAAATAGAGGTTGGGAAAAAAAAGAAAGAAGAACAATGTTCTATTTATTACTGGACAAGAGCTGTGTATGCAGAACATAATTTGCCTCACATAACTTCTATTTTGTACACTCATTATTCAGTAAAATAAACATTATAAAATAAATGTTTTATTCTCAGTTTTTCAACAATGTAACTTTGTTATACTGTTGATTAATTTCCATTTGTTTCACCTGCAGAAACTATGTCTTTGTTTTATTTATTTTGTACTTTGCACCTGGCAAAAAAAAATCTGACTGCTTTGCTTTGTGCAGTTAAAGTACACTAAAATCTTGACTGGTTATGCAGGTACATACTACTGTACACTGAATACATTTGGAATTTACTTACAATGGTGGCCACTTTTCCACTTTTCCTAAGCTGCTGAACTGCAAAAGAATGTAGGACATTTTCCATCGGGGTCCCATTAACTATGACCACTCGGTCATTTTCTCTGGAAATGGAGAGAGAGATAAAAAAGGAAAGAGAGGGTTTAAGAGGAGTCTTCATGAAAACAGCAGAACAAAATTTCCTTTTTTTTTCTTTTATTTCCAGATGAAATCTATGGAATTCGTTCAGTTTAACAAGGAGTTTTGCTTTAAAACTGTGTTTGCTACATATATTCAGATGTCTACAATATCTGAATACTAGAAGCAGGTTTTGGTACAACTAAAATTTAGACATTGAGCAGCAGTATCTTTGTGCATATCCTGCGTTCAGCTTAAGTACCTTACCATAACATTTTTAAAGAACATTTGTAATGAATAATATTTTTTTTTTTTTAGTTCTTTCAGGACTGCTAGTTTTTCACACCTAGTGCCAGACATCTTTCACATAAGAATTTCACAAAAGCGTTAATCTGCAGCCATACCAGTATTTAGGAAATATTGACAAGTACAACTGCAGCACATTTCTCTGAAAGTTTGGTGTTCAGGTCACATCTACTCTGTAGAAAGGTGACTGGGAGAAAAAATACCCAAACCA
Organism: Notiomystis cincta; assembly: GCA_013398075.1. Classification (NCBI taxonomy): domain Eukaryota; kingdom Metazoa; phylum Chordata; class Aves; order Passeriformes; family Notiomystidae; genus Notiomystis; species Notiomystis cincta. Next base: position 13,671 of record VZRX01007826.1, on the reverse strand, counting down.
ACAAAACTATAATACACAAGAAGTCCTTCCTGCTCTAACAGACAGGCCAACTGAGATTACTAACCCTTCTGTTCTGACCTCCTGCATATCAAACAGACCACTAACACCCAACTCACCTAACCCCCTACAAAATAGCCCCATAATACTGATTAAAGTAACCCCATAAAAGCATTTCAATGCAAAAAGTGAAAAATATTTTAAAAACCCCAAACTTCCACTCCTCATACTCCTCAGATTATTCTGGTGACTACTCAGTTACAGTCAGAGCATTAGCTCAACAAAATGCTGGTTACTTTGCCATTTTCTACTAGATAAAAGAAAACTTTGGTACCAACTATTTTATCTTCATTATAATCAAATCACATCACAATCTTCTTTTAAAATAAGAAGATTATATACTCTAAGCCTCCCTTTGTAAGGCACTCTAACTCCTAAATTATTTTTGTGCCTCTGTTCATACCCTTCCAATTCCTTTTAGTGGATGAGTATGCCAGAGCAGCATGCTATATTTCAGTTTTTAGTTTCATACAGGTTTATGCAAGACTTAAAATAGCTCTCTGGACAGTCCATACATCCAAAACCAGTATTGAACTTAATGTTGTAATATTATGTCAACAGGTTCTTCTACATGTGCTCATTTTACCCTAAAAAAGATGACAGGATGGTTTTTCCCATACACTCTGAAGGTTAGACCTATAGTCCTTGATTTGTTGGAGAAACAGCTTTGCCTTCATTTTTCTTCAGAATATGTTTTGCCTGAAAGTGCCCAAAAATCTTGGTATTCCTTTGCCATCATCAATTTACCTATGATCTTTCATAATTTCTGGACATGATTTCATTCCCAAATCACAGGTGATTATGAAACAGAATGGGTGACAGTGGTGGTGTACTGGGATCACTGCTATAAAATGTTATGCGCTTTACAACTACCCTTTTATTTAGTTACTCAACAACAACTCCCATGTCAGCCATTTCATTTTCTGACCAAAAATAAATGTTTGGTAAAAAGGACAGAATCTACTCCCTTGAATTATTATTGCTGCACAATTATTTGGCGTTCTTCCAAATTGTCTAGTCCTCATCAGATCAAAGGATGAAAAACTGATGTAGGACAGAAACTCTCAGCCTACAGATTGTACACGATAGATGCTGCCTCACCAAGGATAAAGTTATCAGAAAGACAACAGAATTGTTTCCACAATTTTTTCTTTCAGATATAAAATAAATATTTAGCAAACCTTCTTTGGGCTGATTTAAGTAATTCTTGGAAACTGATGATTGATCACTAAATGTGTTTACTGGAAGAGGAACAAGGAGGATGATTTAAGATAGTAAGTATTTCTACTGTTTCTTTAAATTAAATGCAAGCATGAAAGAAACATACTTAATTCTTAAAGACTTTTCAACACCCCTGGAATTTAATGTCTTACCAAATAGCAACTAACACCTCTATGTAGGGTTTGATTGTCTTGCTGTTTTGTTTTTTTTTTAAAGAGACATCTAGATATTCAAGAGGGCACCAAATCTTGAGGTGATTAAATCACCAGGATTTCAACCAAGTCTGTCTAAAGGTTTTATGAGTTCTACAGCCCATGCCCCTCAAAATGCCAGACAAAGAAAAAAAGTGCTTACTGAAGTAATCCATCTGCTGGACCACCTGGGAGAACATCCGAAATTACTATTGATGTTTCACCATTTTCAAAATGAGGGTTATCTCTGCCACCAGAAACTGCAATCCCAAATCCTCGTTTTGAATCCTTTACAAGAAAATCAAATACAACAAAATTTGAGTACATTGACAGGAGTTTTGACAAGGAGAAAGAAGAGGAACATGAATGTTCTTGTGGTGGCACTCTAAGTAGATATTACTTAAAATATGATAGCTACATGCCAACTGCTGCAGAAACACACAGTACCTCTAGATTTAAGAAAGATTAGGTTTACATATCTATGTATTAAGATGACAAGTTCCTGTCTTCCAAAATCTCTACAGCCTTATGACTGTTAGTAATTAAGAACTCACAAAATTTGCCTACATTTTGCTTCACCATCCCAGGGGTTATTCATACCAAATTTATTTTTAGGTAAATCTATTTTGTTAGTGATGCTTCAGAAAGTGGAATAGCTTTCCCAGGATCTCATCTTCATTATGATTGCTAAGCTTGTGACAAACTACGTACTCCTCATCAAAATAACAAGGTCATGGGTGATTACAAAGAGCAAGTAGTGGACCTATGCATTGTCTATATAATCATTCTCTATCACAATCAACTACTGTAAAGATGTAAATCATGTCAAACCTGCCATCATAGAAATAACAGATCCACAGAAGTCTTAAGATAGCGTTCATAAAACCAAGAAATGCTTCAAAGAATGCCAAGGAAGCATGTCAACAGCGCTACACCTGAGAACTGTTAGCGTAACTGAACTGCTGACAGCAAGGTGAGCACAAAAACACACAAGTTTAATTTTATCAGCTCCTTAACATACACATCATATCACTAAAAATTACAATTATGCTACACCTGAACAAAATCTTTTAAAATAGGGCAATTAAAGTCATGCTTTTCCCCCAACACCCACTCAGCATGTGTAGTTCATCATATGTCACCTCGTGTTCCACTAATGCCAGTAATAAGTGATTATTTCCATGAGGAGGAAAAAAAGAGATGTGGTTTTCTTTTCAACAGCACTTTACTTGCTGCACCTTAGTTTTACAGGAAGCAGTTTGATGCTTTACACCAAAACAATACAGATTCAAAATAATGGTAAAATTCAATGGTAATGGCTGATCTTGATGAGATACTTCCTCTTTTCTTAAAAAAACCTTTAAAAGTGATACCTATAGTCTACCTGTTTCATAACTTTTAATGACAGTGTTTTTCCACTGGATTCTACATTAGTAGATATTAAAGCATATTAAAAAATAAAATCAGTGGAATCCTGTTCAGTGATTATTTCAAAGCTTGGACGTTAACCACAACCTGCTTGATAGAACCATCTGCTTTATTTTTAAGGCTCTTCAATAATGAATTTAGCTGTGTGGCTGACATGTGGTATATTATACTGTCATTAGAAAGACCAAACAGTAGCAAATATGGCACTTAAATTGTTAATTGAATTTACTCAACATTAACTGAATTGAATTTACTCTTAACATTAAAGAGTCACGCAATTGTCTGAGTAACAACTAAGCTTTAAAATAAAAAACATATCTGATTTGGACAATGAATTAATCCTATTCTAGACTTGGACATGCTAATAACATCTATTGCAAAACATATTCAGACTAAACCAGTGCTTGAATATTCGAAAACTAAAAATATAACAGGGACTCACTCACCTTTTGTAAGGTCACTGTGTACTGTTCCCATATCAGCTCTTCCATGCCTGGGGCCTGTTGCACACAGAAACCAATTAGTAAAACACACAGCACATAACTATTTAAATTAAAATGTGAAATACCCCACTAAAACACAGGTTTAAAAATAATTTGCATATTCTAATATTTTGGGAGAATTAGTATGAAATTCATGTATTTAAATTAATGACAATTTTTCTTTAAAAAGGAAAAACAAATTAATAGGTCCAGGGTGATAGAGTCCCTTCACGTTTCACTGATTTAACAGCTCATTTTGATTTTCTGAAAAACCCTTATTCAGCAAAAGCATTTAATTCAGATCAACTAGCATTCTCTAGCCCTGACTCAAATAACACATACAATACTTATGGAAGACCTTCCTGTCCCAGTATGCAGTAAGATTAGCAGTTGAAACTGAGATTTTCAAAATGAACCAGACTTCAGATCTCTTGCATCTTGTTCATGTGGATTTAACAAAATGTTTTGTCCACTATGAATTACATAACTAAATATTTAGGTTCCCATCAAGAAATTCAATTTTACAGGAAAACACAATATATCACTATATATATAGACATTTCTATGACACTTCTCAGAAACATTTTTTCCACATTTCCAGTTAAAACTTATCATGAACCGATCACTTTATCTTACATGATATAACCTGAAATCTTTCCAACATCACAGCTTAAAATATAATACAGAATAATCACCCAGCTGTGATGCATCATATAGTACACAGCCAGCCCCTTCAGTGTCTGCCCTCTAAACCTAGGAGAAAAATGAGCCACATTTGACACACTGCAAACATTTTAAAAATGGAAAGCATCCACTGCAGAAGAAAAATCCAAGCACTGCATAAGTATGTGCATGCACATACTCAAGCCATAGGGTTTTTTGGTTTTTTTTTGGTTTTCCTTTATCTCAGAAAATTGACTTTCAGACAGAAGCTCAGTTCAGATTTAATAGTTTTTTTAAAGGCATCATAGGGAGCACTGACAACTAAACTCCAAAACAACAGACATAGAAGTGACACAAGAACGTTCTGCCTGTACTTTAAGGCATCCCTTGCATTTTTCAGAGTAAGACTTCTGGCAGTGCACAACTGTGCAGCAAGCTATGGATGTTATTTCTCATATGCAAAAAACCCCTTGATGCACAGTTCCAGTTTATTCTGTGCACCCTAAAGAGAAACTAGATTTACATTTTCCATTGCACATTCACTGTATTGAAAAACAAAAAGAGTCCTGCTCAGAGATCCTGAAGGAATATGCAAAACATTCATTCAGCATTCTTACCAGGAATTTTACAACACTGAACAGTGTTAAATTTCCACTGTTCTGCCAGAAAATGAACAATGCTTTCCAGTTTCCAGAACCTCTGGGGTCTAATTAAAAAGAAAATTAAAAATAGATATAGGAGATGATGGCTTATATTAAAAATAATACATATAAATAATTGTTTCTAAATTTTGACTTGTCTAGATCAGACAAGAACATGTTCATAACTATTAGTATCAAAACATATGTGTCTTGGTGTCAGTGTTGAATGTGCTGAATCACATAGTGAAATTATTTTATCTGATATTACCATTTAACCAGCTAACATGTCTCAGCTTTCAGCTATCTGAAACTGAACTCACTAGATATATTCCCTCACACAGAGAATCTCTGCCACAAGTGAAAAATTCCTCCTCAAGTAAGCTCTTATTTCAAACTGCTGCGATGCTGCCGTAAATGCAAGTGACTAGGCTTGCCTGTCTGGCATGTAGGAAACAGTTTACCCACTACTGACCCCTCCCACTTTCTGCATATTTTTAAGCTCTGCAAAAAATGAGTCTGTGCTGAAGAGGGGCCTCAGCATCATTTAAATTCCATCTGACTTTACTGAATAAAGTTTTAGAAATGAAAGTCAGTACCAAAAGATGGGTGAAATTTAAAGGACAAAGCAGCTGGGCTCAAATTTTGTAGCAGCACAGAAGATGGAAAACCTTTTCCTTCCTCCTCTTGTTAAAAAAGCCTCAACAACTTACACATGTAACACGACCTTCACTTAAATTCAGTTTGCACTGTATGCAGCTCCTGCCATCGCTACCTGCCAGCCAAGAACGCTGAGGCCAGCTCCGAGCGGGTGCAGGAGTCAGGCAGGCAGAATGCAGTCGTGGGGAGCAAAGACAGGCCTGAGAAATGACTGCTGATTCAGGACAACACTGCAGGGAAAGGACTGAGGAAAGCACTGTAAAGACATCAGGCATGGATGCAAGGATATGAAACAGGAAACTTACGGGAATTTCCTTCCAGAAAACTAGGCCTTCCATGAGCCTAGTTCCATAACCTTCCATGAGCCTTCCATAACCTTGTGCACAAGTGGAGAGATGGATTGGGTAGTAAACCAAAGCATCATAAGCCTACAGAGTTAAGTTTACTTTGTCTGACAAATAAGTCTTAGGGTATCTGGTCAAAAAAACAAAGTAGTAAGAATGAAAGAGAAACTACTGCCTACAGACACTGAAATTAAGGTCTTGCAAGATGCCAAGCCTGTAGTATCAACTCATTTGTGCAGAAAAAAGTTCCTCATAGTATCAATGACTGTTTCAGGTAGAGTCTGTGTAAATCTGGGGCGTTTATTTTTAGCTTGAAACTGTTACTGAAAACTAACCAAAAGATAATTAAACAACTCACTTTTAAATTCTCAAGTATTTGCTAAAGTAATCCATTTTTTTTGAAACTGCTCCTTGGGAAACAGTCTCCCATTTGCTGTATGCTACATCAGGGAAGGAAAGCACACGATGTACTTGCAAAGCTGATTTTGTACAATGTAATTACCAAGACAACATGGCTAGTTCTGCTGTACTGATAAAGCAATGCAGGCTCTGCAACACAGTTCAGAGAACTGAATGGTCACCTTGGGAGCCCGTAAGGCAAAAAACATCTCTAAACAATAATCTCTTTATATCTACATTATAAAGTGTACTGCTGCTCGCCATCGTCACAATGCTAACCCATACCGTCAGAGTAACGAAGAAGAGAAGACTGAGAGGGAGGGAGAGACTACAAATGTTACAAATCATCAGACAGGGACTTGATCAAAACTAATATCTAAGTCTCCACCCGAATTGCGAAATTCCTGTACTCCACATTTAGTGATGTGACTCTCCTCTGAATGCATCAAGTGATGAGTTATGAAAAGCCTTCATCACCTTGCCAATTTCTTCATACTTCATCTGTAAGGAAACACAAAGGGATCCTGAGCAGCTTGTGCATCCCTTACAGGATCGCAGTTTCACTGCAAGATTGCACACCAAAACACTGGAGAGAGAAAGGCAGGCAAAATGGTTAAGAACCCCACCTCCAGTTACTAACAGTAACTGTTTTACAAGTCCACCCAGGTTTCACACAGACAACAGGCTACCTGCAGTAAATGCAAATTAATGTAATTAGCTAGTCTAAATTCATTAGGGACTACAGTCAGTCCATTTCTAATTAGAATACTGTAGTCAGGATTTGCTTAAATCTGTCTAATGCTCATATACTAAAATGACAGGTGCTTTCTAAATACCCAAAACAGACTGCTTAGCAGAATCTTTGGCAGGAAACTAGTCAAAGTGCTAAAATCGCCAGTGTGCAACAAAGAGGCAGCTGTTGCAGCTCTGACAGCCATCAGATTTGCACAATTACTTGCTACTGAGAGATCACCGAGGACACCTTCACTCACGCCGAAAGAAGAACAAAATCAGAAGACGTGCCACAGCAATCATCTGGCTATAAAAGTGAGCTGAAAGGGGAGGGATGTATGAGGGGAGGAGGGGAACAGAAGACGTGGAACAAGATGCAACAAAAAGAAACTCACGTGCCCTTTCAAAATCCCCAACTTTTTGACTGCATGTGACCACATTCTCTGCAGAGCCTGAGCTGTCTTCATTGTTGCAGGATATAATCTGTGAGGGAACGCCGTACATCCCGTCTTTTCATCTGTTTCCACCACTCAACTCGTTATGTAATTCTAATACAATAGTGGCCTACATACTCGAACAAATCCTGCCGTCAGTTTCACACAGAAACACATCAAAACCACAGCGAGGAAATGTACTGTGAGTTTAACTAACTCCCAGTTTCAGAGATCCCAGGAAAATGCAGTGCTGTAATCTTATGTTTGTTTGTTTTTACTGTCGAAAACAGATCACTATATGCAGCACCTTATTCTTCTTCCAAGCACATATGGGTTCACCCCACCAGGAACCAAATTTAAACTTAAAAGAAAAAAGGCTTAAGAAGCACAGTGCAGATGATTTGAAAATTCATATATTTTTGCAGAACTGTGTGGGCTAGGCTCCAGAAATCAAAAAGAGAAATAGAGACAAAATTATACTTACTGCAAAGAACAGTATTTGCCCTCAAACGTTTAGTAAGGTATCATTTGTAAGAACGATAAGCTAATCGTGCAGCCAAACAGATAGGTTACTTTATGGGAAAATAGGTCAAGCTATCACTCCCATTTATGCTGCATGAATGCTGTGAAATTTAAGCCTCAAGTGAACTTTTCCCCTAGACTTTATGTAAGTTTCACAGGCAGCGAACAGACAGGAAGACATGCCAAGTTTTGTGCACAATGCTAACCAAAACCTCCATACATAGATTTCATTTTTTACTAGAGAATAGTTTTAACTGCTTAAGAGCATTAATTCAGATACCAGTGGAAAACTTGAGGGGTTGTGTTGTTGGTTTTTTGGTGGTTTGGGGTTTTTTTTTGCAGGGGGAGCAGAGGGTGGGAGGGCGGCAGAGGGACAATGCACGTGTTCAAGTTTTTCCATTCCAAATGAAGACTGAATTCAGCATTTCTGCCTTTTGACTGTGACTCCACCTCTGCACTAGCCAGCAGAACTAGGATGAACTGAGGCTTGCACCCTCATCCCTGAGCTGCCAAGAGTGAACACCAAGGGGATCCAGGAGAAGCACGCTGACACCAGCCCCCAGCTCAGGCTACCCACTTAGACACAAGTAAGACTTTTATTAGAGTTTGGTCAAAATAGTTTAGAATCTCCACCAACATTTCTAAAGAGCAAACACATTCCTCTCAACAGACTCACATTCACAGCTTCCAAAACTGGTATTTATTTATTTATTTTTACAAAAAGGGCAGGAAAAAGAAACAAATGTAAGTATGTCTTTGAGACTTCTCTAGCCCTGTTTTCTTAGCTTTTCTGTTTTCCTCCCCCTTGCCCTGAAAGAGCTTCAGAAGCATTCTGAATAGAGAAGAAAAGACCATGATGACACAGAGAATAAAAATGATGAAACATTATCCACAAGCTGTAGCAGTTTTAACAGCAAGGACTCTTCTTTCTTGGTTTTGGACTATCCTTTTTCTCTAAAGGAACATAATGAGAAAAATGGATGGATTGCCTCCACCAAAATTTAAAACAGAATTTTTCTGAAAAGAAATTTTAAAAAATAATCAGGAAATCCAGGAATGTTGCTGCAAGTGAAGAGATCAGAGTTAACAGAAAGATGCAGGTGTTTGCATTTGGATGTTTAATTTTGAAGGAAAACAGAATAGGAATACCTCAATTCAACTCTTTTAAAATGAGATAGAAAAAAAATTTCAAACAAGCATTGTCCCAGCCACTGTCCTTTCACTTTACCTGCATGCATCTTCACAAAAAACTAACTATAAAGGGAAACCATAGCCTGACTTCACTCCTAGCACAAAATTACAAAGGCAATTACAACCCTCTTACACATCACACCTATTACCCATAGACATTTAAAGCTGAAACTCTTTTTAAAGCAAGCTCAATTCCAGTGATGGATTCGCACTCTGATTCTTTCTGGGAGTCTATCCTGACAACAACATCTTTGTGAATCGTGTGGGCAAAGAAAACCGAGCACGATGATCTGGTTTATAAACTGGAGAAGGTGAAAAGAAAAAGAGCTCTCAGAAAACTCAACAGAGCAAACTCAGAACATCACAACAAAATCTGACACAGCAGGGTGCATCTTTCCATTCACCCTGGTGAAGGTTTTACACCTAGCATTATGCTTTGATCTCTTCCTCTACATACAAGGAAGAAAAAGGGTGTTTCCTCACACATAATCTACACAAGCAAGACATGATCCATCCAAGCATGCAGAAAGGACACCTGAAACAGTCTTGTTGGCTCCATTATGGAAGTAACACAAAAAAACAAGGTCCTTGCAGTCCAACTTTTCCCGTCCCCCTTCATCTGCTACCATAGACGTAAGCATAGAAACCTTGAAAGCCGAGTCTCAGTTTTCTCTAAAGACAGACTCCTACAATGATCAAGAACTTCAAGCTTAACTGGAAGCTACCCACTTGCAAAAGATGGAGGGGCAGGGACTCTTCTAGCCACTGACAGGAGTATCCAGGTGGAGGCACTCCAAAGCTGCATCAAGATGTCACTATTCCTGGTCTCAAAGACCCGGTACACTGTCAGAGGAATCAGAAACTGTCCTTACACATCACCTGCCCTCATAAAGACAAGTATGATGGACAAAAAAGGATGGCCCTAGATTCACAGGCTTTCAAAGATCCTGATCCACTTCAATTTTTGGATGACACTAGTTTCTGTAGAGTGGAGGGTTCAGTGAAATGAGAAGCAATCTATACATCAGTGTGTGGTGTGAAGGACCACATCTTCTCTTTTTCAGCTGAATGCCACAGCCTAGGCTACTAAAGATGCCTACAAAATTATGATGATGTAACACAAGTTGCCTATCCAGAGCTTGCCAAGTACTCTTAACATAGTGGAAAGTGACTGAAGAGGAACAGGACCTTTACCAGGCCTTTCCCCTGCCGTGAGGAAGACAAGTGGAAGAAGGCTCCAACTGATGTGTTCCCATGAATTATCTGTGTACAATACAGCAGACCTTCGATTAGGATCCAGGAAAATGAGAAAAACCTACTTTTACCCATGGACCTTTCATAATACAGCCAACATCTCACACAAAAGGAGGTACCTTATTTTCTACCAATAAATGCTCTGATTCAGAGAAGCATATCCTATTTTTCATACAGGTTCCTGCACCAATACAGCAACTCCCAGAAGAGCAACAGATCCTCCTCAAGAAAAAGGTTTCCAGAATGATGAATGGCTCAAATTAAAGAAAGAGAAGAGATAAAAAATGGTTTGTAAAAGAAGTAGAAGTAACAGATGATTGCTCTTCAACAATGGCAGAAATTCCTTCTCTTTATTCCTAGGGGCATGAAGAAGAAATGTAAGGTACAGCTCCATGTTAAAAGATCATCAATTCTACTCTCACATTCCAGTAAAATCAAAATTGTTGCTAACATCAAAATGGGCCACATTATCAGGATGCAGGAAGTTGTCAAAAAAAAGTCACAAACTGTGTATGTAAGTATACTTCTGCATTGGAATGGAAATTTTTGAAGAAGAAAAAAAATTCACATAGAAATGAGCTGTGCAGGCAATCCTTTCTTCCTCTTCCCTCTAATAGAGAATTATCAGTTACCTTATATAAGGTTTGCTTTCACCCAAATTACTCAACAAGAACAAATATCAGCAAAAAACTTTTGCTCTACTGTCAAGGTAACAAATATATTCATCAGCAGCCTGGTCTAGTGGAAGTTGGCCCTGCTAATGGCAAGGGGGTTGGAATTTGATTATTTTTTAAGTCTCTTCTAACCCAAATAATTCTGTGATTCTGTGTATTATCAGACCTTGTGTGAGAAACACTTTTTTATGACATGCATATAGAAACAGCAATCTGAAGGGCTGCCTAAAAAGACCTAAAGAAAACATAAATTGAGTATAATGTTTCTAAAAATTTCTTTTTCATAGATAAGCTCAATGTCACTATACAGAAACACAAACCATTGTTCATGTAAAAGAAAAGAGATTGTTTAAAGCTTTTGTTAATCCTATTTCACTCAGAAGTTATACTATTCATTTGCTATAAATTGTAAATTTTATCTAGAACAGTACCAGCAAATACTGCCTGAAGTACAAGAAGCCTACTTTGGGCATTCACAGACCAATCTTTATTTTTAAGTTTCATGAAAATTTTTTAAATTATCAAATGAGAACTGTAAACTAAACAATAATGAAAGGGTCTTTTGTTTCACTTCTCTCAGGAATAGTTTGAATCCATCATGACAACAATGCCCACAGTCATTACTTGACACTGTGCTCGGCATTATTTCACTACAAATTTTGCTTCCAGTTAGCAAAACTACTACTGCTTACAAATTACCCAATACCAAAGCTCTCAGCTGTAGAGCCAAGGGCATAATTTAGGTTTCTTGACTTCAAGTCAAGTGGCCTAAGTGTTGTGCAAGGAAGCCAACACACAGATTTCCTCTGTTTCTGTCAAATACAAGTCTTGCAGGAAAATAGCCCCTGTAATCAGAAAACAGGGATCAACCTTCTCCCATTGTGGGAGTTTTAGCCAGCTGACACATAAGGAAGATTTCCAGGGTGATAGAACCTGCATTCCTTTCTACTTCTTGTTGCACTACAACACAACAAATCCCTTCCAGACTGCAAGCTGAAGCAGAATCCACTCCTATCCAGAACTGGGGAGCAGAGGGCAACAGCACTGTTCATCAGACTATTGAGAATATTAATTGACAAACGCATCTAGGTCTCATTTGCATTGTAGCCCTGATATTAACATTCACAGCATAAAGCCCTAGATCTCCCAGTGCACAAAAAATGGTTCAACAAATAAGCCCAAGGGGATGGAAAAAGGTTGCACACACAGAGGAGATCTATGCTGATCTGGATCTTTGACAAGTTGTGTGCTTTTTAATGCAAAATGTATCACTTCATCCAGCTCACAGCATTTCAATGACAAACGATGCTTAAGAGTAATGAAGGTTATCACACAATCTGCCAGGGCAGCAGCCCCTGCAGCACCTTCTTCAAATGGCTCACAGTGATGAAACAGCATCCCAGTTGAGAGAATTTTTGCACAAATTTGCCCAAGCACAAGGAAAAAACCACACTTCAAAACAGAGGCATGGGATTTGAGTTTTTTTAAATATTCAGTTTTTCTGCAATTCCAAAATAGGAAGGGACTAACCTGGACACTGAAAAGAAGACAGTAAAGAATGTGGCACGAGGCATCCTTTTGCTGGATTTGGCATAGGGCACATAATCTTTGGATAGTTTTGTTTTGTTTCAACTCTGCATTAAAGAAACACCTAAATAAAAATGGGGAGGCTGCATATATAGATATCTTACTAATGCATACACTAGACTCCTTGGAGAAGGAAAAAAAAAGCAACTTTTTTGGGGGGAATTTTTTTTCTGTTCAAGACTAAGATACAGTCTAAGAAAACTGTATTTCCTACATATTTTTACCAAACATTTACCAATTATATTGAAAATTTTCAGAAGGCAGAACAAGTATTTTCATAGGAAGAAAAGGGAGAATCAAGATTTTCTTAAAATATTTTCAGGTCAAGTCACAATTCACCTTAGAAATAGCTTATGAAAATCTAAGGTGGCTTGTATTTTTAATTTGTTTTTTCTCTTGATTTCTAGGTGCTTTCTTCTTCTCAGACTTGTCAAAGTTTCTTTGCCTCTAAAAATGAGCACCTTCGGAAGGTTCTCACAAGACCAACACCCCTTTTCATCTTTGGCTATGTAGTTTTTCCTTGCCAAAGACAAAACCTCATAGGCTGGGTACAGCTTTGTGTGGTATGAACTAAACAAATTCTTTCTGACCATAACAATTTCCACACTCCTCCTGCTCATTTACATGCAGCCCCTTGACTCACTCTGTGAATTCTGCTGTTTAGTTCCTAAAAGCAAGCCAAGGCAGCTTTCTAAAGCCACAAAACCATGCTCATTTTTTCTCACTGAGTGACTCTCTTGCCATTTCTGTCAGCTGAACTGGCAGGCCAAGGGAGACAGCAGAACAAATATTAGAACTCTGCAGCTAAGATCAACTTGGACCACAGATGAGGCTTCACTTTTAAGGATGTACCAAGAAAACAAGATTTTATAAAAGTGACAGATTAAATCACAGAACTGTTTATGTTGGAAATGGCCTCCAAGATCACTGAGTCCAGCTGTTAATGTAACCCTGTGAGGTTCACCACTAAACCATATTCCTAAGAGTACACCTACATGGCTTTAAAATTCCTCCAGGGATGGTGACTCAACCACAACCCTTGGTAACTTGTTCCAATGTTTGATAACCCTTTCCATGAAGAAATTTTTCCTAATATTCAATCAGAACCTCCTTCTGGTGCACCTTGAGCCTATGTGCTCTCATTTCGTCAGGAGCTGTCTGGGAGGAGAGACCCACGTGGCTACAGCCTCCTTT
>VZRX01007824.1:0-22341 GCA_013398075.1 Notiomystis cincta | reverse complement strand
GCCTATGGAATTTATATTCTCTTTCATCATCATCACACACACAAATGGCTCTGTACCTTTTTAGCTCATCAAGCCCACCTTAGCAGCAGACTGGTTTAGGCACCATACCCCATTCTAGGTCTCTTTCCTCAGTGTTCAATCTTTCTGCCTCTCAGGCAACACTTCAGGTTCCTGGAGGAATCAATTTGCCAGGCTGTAAATATGTGAGTGGTCTGCCAGGTAGGATGGCTCCCAGCTGAAAACACAAAGCCAAAGGAGTAAAGGGAGAAGGAAATGAACACAAGAGGTGGACTGAACAATAATGTGCATCTTAGACTTGCCAGGAGTGGGGGAAGATATGCTTTTCTTTGTTCATAAATGAAAAGGAAATACTATTTTTATTTGCCTTGCAGTGATGGCTCAAAAATTACTCTTTTCTAATTTCTCCTGTATCCTCTCCTGTTTGCCTACACTTAGTTACATTAACATTTCTACTGAAAGCAGGCTGTCATCCAAAAATTAAAAATGGCCATTGAGTATCATAATTTGCACTATTTTAAAAAAGAGATTCTGTGGGAATAACTCTCTCAATTATGTTGCAGTTGAAGTCTGAATAAAGGATCCAGAACTGGATGTGTGGATGAGCATGAATATATATAAACTCACACACCCCAGCACATATGTATCCATTATCTGACTAAGCCTTTAATGTTTTTCTTCAGATGGTTTGCACAAAAGATCCTCAAAGTGGACTTGATGCCTCCAAAGAGTCTTGAATGGCTTCATGTCTTTATGGTTTAATTTTATTTACCTCAATACTGGTAAAGAAATAACATTGCCTTAGGTGAAATAGCTAGATTGCTACTTTGGGCTCAAAACACATGTGGGTGTGTAGGAGCAGGTTTAGTGGTGGACTGGCAGTGTTAGTTAATGGTTGGCTCCATGATCTCAGAGCTCTTTTCCAACCTTAATGATTCCATGATTCTCTGGGCACAGATCTGAGTAGGGGTAGTTCTGGAGACATCCATTCCTCCAACCCCACCCCTGTTTATGCTGTGCCCTCTGAAACCACAGACACCTCTTTGATGTGGCAGTTTCCAACACACCTGTAAGAGGGGGAAGAAGGACTTCACAAACCAGGGAGCCCAGGGGAGCAAAGCAGCAGCACTGCTCCCATCTCACTGATGCCTTAGGTTTTTAACTCTTACATTTTTCAGATCAGCACTGCTTTAGTGTATCTCTAAAACTCCACAGCCTGTTCTCCTGTTCTATTCAGACAAAACAATTTCTCTCCATACCTGAAACCCAAGGCCACCTCGTTTTTCACGAAAATACAAACAACAGTGAAATGGGGGGGAATGGGGCTGCACTGCCTGAAGCTGTAATTGGACAATTAACCCCTGATATGCAAATAGACCAAACTTATCTCTGTCCAAAAAATCATGTGCCCATTGTCATCCTGGCTGTGGTCTCTGCCAGACTCCTGCACTGCCCAAGGTGTCCCTGTGAAGGCTTTCCAATAAATCCCCACCCTTTACCCTCTAACTCTGTCTGGCCTCTGTTTTAGGTCAGCCTCTCCAGGCATCACCCCCAGGGAAGAGACACATGGAGATGAGTGCTGGAGTAAATGGGAATACAGCCCCCAATAATTCCTTCTTGCCCTTCTTTGTCCCCTTTAACTGCAGTGGCTGCAGGGCTGCTCTCTCTCAGGGTTCTCATTGCTCCTCTGCCTCTTAGAGCAATTAAAATAAAAATTAAATCTAAGCACAGTCTCCAAGCTGGTGCTGGCCTTTGTAGCCCATCTGCTGTGGTGCCTTTCTTCCCCCTGCTGATACTGGCTGGCCCAACTACAAAGGTCAGTGAGCAGAGGAGGCTTTCTCACCCCAGGCAGGAGAGCTCATGTGTTAAAATCCAGAGTGTTGGGGTTCAGTGCCTGCTCTCTGCCAGCCCAGCCGCAGGCACATCAGCACACCTGAACCTCTCCCTCCGCAGAGATGCCTTTAAATAATGATATATTCCTCTCTTGAAAATCTCGAGGCCAAAGCCTATTCCTCTGAAATTCAGTGTCAAGGATCCTATTGATTTAAAGGGATTGGTTTTCAGCCATCAAACTAGAAATGGATGCCCTTACTGACAGGAAGAAATATAGGATAGGATAGAAACAGGAAGGGGAAGGATCCAGGATTCTATTATTCAGTAATGTGTGCTGGATCCACCTTTGTTATTTGAATGTCAGAGAAATGTTGTTTATTCCTTAAAGTGCAAACCCCCTCAAGGTGAAGTGCAAACATGTCTATAATTGTAATTTCTCTTGACTGTAGGAAGCTTCTTCCCATTTCATTTTTTCAATAATAAAGAGGTTGATTGCAGTACTAGACTCACAAGGTGTAGATTTATTGGTTGTGTTCCAAACCCTTGTCTGGGTGTTTTAAACAGAGAGAATAAAACACAGGTGGAATTAAATAGAGATGGAATAAAAAAGTAGATTCAAGTTATACTTTTGAATGCATATACAAAAATTCTGTGTGCACTTAAATGTGTAGGATTTTAACCCTGAGTTCAGAGAGACTGCTTGATTCAATAAATTCATGTGAGACTGATTTTGCAGAATCAGATTCTCAATCTGAACTCTACGAGGCAAAGCCTTGTCCTCACCATCCTTGTCTATGTGGAGGCTAACAGCATTTGAGTATTATAGAAATAATAATTCACCACAAAGATTAACTGACTTGTATTAAGGATACCACTTGCTATTCAACAGGGAACTGACATTTAGTAGTGATGAATTTAAAGCACTTGAGATAAAATCAATTTGCTACTTGTAAAATTTTAAATCCTATTGCCCCTCAGAAAGGTTCCCTGAATTCTTGTAATGTGGTCAACTATGTGGATAAGGTTCAGGGCTCTCAGATTGATCACAGTGGGGATTTCCATAAAGAATATTTTACTCAGTAATGTAATTTATAAATGTCCTCTGATTTCAGTATACTTTGTTTGTGTAAGTATGCATTGTGTATTTGGTTACAATGCTGAGGTGGGGAAGGATAGAAACAGTTAAAACAATGGAGCGGCTGAAAAAACTAAAGTATATAAGAACATTTTCCTAATTGTGCTAAAGAGCTGCTTCCTTTATTTATAATACTTCCAATGTATACTCCAAGGCTGATGGTCTGAAGGAGTTGATCTCTCTGAGAGCAAAAACAGTCAGAATGTTTTGCTTTGTGTTTATCTTAGTCACAAGCCAGTTAATGAATCACAAATTTAGAGACAACCCTAAAATCTGACGTGGTAGCAGGTGTGACAGAAAAATACATTTGTATTAATTCTCTCTGGGCATGACTTTGTCTCTGGGTCAGTGTTTGAGCCACTCTCCAACCTTACAGTGACAGTTCAGCTTTGTACAGAGAAAAAACTTTCTTCATTTAAAGTGTCGTAAATTTAGCCCGAGTTAAGATTAAATATTATTGAAACAGGAAAAAAATGCTGAGTTACACATTGCTAAAATATTTTGGTGACACAGAGTGCAGATAACCTTCCTATACAGACAATAGTGTCCACAGCTTGAGGATTTCACCCTAAGGAGCATTAGGCTACAATGCCACAGGGACAATTTGATAGAGGACTTTGTCTTATTGTCAAATGAAATGTCTTTTCCTATTATAACTCACATTATTTTTCCTTAATTCAATTGTCTCCTGTAAATATTTACTTCCTGTCCAGCTTGACTGAATGTGGAGATTGTCCATTCTCTCCCTTGAGCCCTTTAGGTCCAACATGCAGATACCTGAACCATAAAAATCCCCTCCAGTTATTTCAGTGGCACATTACAGGTGCAGAGAGACCTAAAGATAGACCCAAACTGATCATGTGTGATTACAGGCAGTGCTCTGACACAAACCTTTCAAGTGTTGTACCAAGAAAGACAAGCTGGAAATAGGAGGATAATTAGGCTCTTTCTTTAGCATGAGCACATTTCTGCTGGAGTAATTGCAGCCCTGCTGTGATATGCAGAAACTTTCTCAGAAGGCAGAAAAAGGCTTTGGCAATTGTAGCCATTCAAGAGATCACTGGGTCTCTATTTCTGTTGAATTTTTAGGAATATAAGCAAATATAAGTTTTAGGCAAGCTTGCAAAAGTTAATAACATCTCTGAGATTTGCAAATACTGCTCAGATTTAGCTTATTTCCCCATCAGGGATTTTTTACAAGCAGTTGTATAGTGTTAAGGCCTATGGTTTGGGCACAAAAATCATGGCATGCTAGGAGCCTTCTCCCAGAAAGTTTTGGGGGTACAAAACCAAACCCAGAGTCTCTGAAATTTATGAGATTCAGCTGGACTGAAGTATTTGTACACTTCTCTGGGTCTGGGCACTGCTGGTCAACTTCATCTCACACAACTTTAGGGAGCTAAACATTAGAAATAAAATTGCTCATTCAGAGTTTACTCAGATGAGTATTCCTACAAACTGTCTTTCCTCATGGATTCCTGAGACATTTAAGATTTCTTTGCCCAGAGAAGTTGTGGATGTCCCATCCCTGGAAGTGCTCCAGGTCAGGCTGGATGGGGCTCTGAGCAACCTGGGATAGTGGAAGGTGTCCCTGTCCATGGCAGGGGGTCAGAACCAGATGATCTTTAAGCTCCCTTCCAAACCAAACCATTCTAGCATTCTATGATTCTAACTTTCTATTTTTAGTGAAATAAAACCCACAAATAAAAGCACACAGGATAGGTCGTAAAATTCCACTGGTCAATAATTAAGAAAGTGTTTCAGTGTCCTAAATGAAAGACAAGAGGTCCTCAAAGGGGCAAAGTGTAACACACTTGAACTCTGGTGCTTGCAGATCACAGCCAAAACTGACAAATCCAGTAGTGTCTTTAAATTACATCTCTAGAGTTAATAAACTTGGTTTGATTCTTAAGACACTTGTTTTGATATAAGAAAAGCAACAGAGTCATAGTGATCTGATTTTTTTCAGATAAAGTTAAGACCCCAGATCTTCACTAAATGATTCAGAAAGATTCCTATTGAAAATAACCTAGTAGATAAAACAATATTCTTGAAACAAGGCCCTGAAAATAACCAAATGTGGCCTGTGTGTACATATTAGTATAATTTTATGCTCCATTTCCAACATGGATATTGCAATAATATTTCACACAAATTATAGGTCAATTTTCACAGAGATGCTGCCCTAAAGGTGCGTGAAATTGCATTAGGAGGGGAAATTCACATCATACTTGGCAATCACAATTGAACAGGAAAGTAATGTTTTAGTAACCTCACAGCTCTAAAAGTGATGGTGGGTTTCATGATGTAAAACTAATGTTCCACCAGAATGCCCCAGCTGTAATTAAAATGGTTTGCATTGTTCCTCACTCTATGAAACCTTCTCTGAATGCTAACACAGGCATCTGCCTTACCAGGGCTTGTGCAGTTTTGTTATGTTTTAATTTTCCATGCCAAAACACTTCTTCCTATGCTATTCCCCATGACCTTGTAGATTTCCCATGACCATGTAGATTTTTCTCATCAGGATAAAAACTTGAAGACAATTGCAGTTCACTCCCTTCTTGAGGTTTGGCTGTTGTAACTGGGGGAAAAAAAAAAAAAAAAGAAAAGACAAAAAGAGAAAACATGAAGAACAAGTCAGGCCAAATTCCCAGACTGCTGACCCACAGAATGGACAGTCAGTGCTCCTTCCAATGCCCAAATTCACCTGGCCAGAATCCCTGTGCTCAATACTTCTTATCATTTGGCTCCAGGATTCCAGATGGGCTTAATTAGTGAGAAACATTAGTCCCAAGGACTGAGAGAGAATTAAGAGTGGATGACTTCTGGCTCAATTTCTTTGATTTTTTCAACCCAGAATACAAATTTCTGGGCAGCTGATCTATACTGACACTTTTTATATTCCTTTTGTCAAGAAAATTTTCCTCCACAGTTTGTTACTGTTTGGTAGGTGCCTTAAAGAACAGCTAGCACCTGATTCTTTCCCTGTGGTAAATTTAGTTTTATATTTGTCTGTTTACTATGTTCCAGCTGATCTCCAAAGATCTGTTTAATTAAGGTCTATATAATTAACAAAGCCAAAGAATGAAGAAGGGGAAATTCCTGGGCTTTGTGGCTCAATAGCTGATAGAATTTTTATCTCTCACTTTTCTGTGTGACTCAGTTTATCTAATAAAAATCTCACATTTTAAAAGACATAACTCCTTGCATTCCTCAGAGGGCAATTTGAACATAAATTCAGCTGTGACAACAGAAAAAGAGCAATTATACTCACCTACGTGGTCTCAGTGCACTGGGAGGTGTGATTTTGTTCAAAAAGTAATTGCCTGATGTAAATGGACTTCCCAGTGAATGCCACCCACACCCCTAATTCTGTGTTTCAGAAAACAACTGGCATGCAACCCACAGGAAGTGTGACAAGAGATTTGATGTCCCCACATAACCTTCATATGAATACAGGTAATCATTATTTAAATATTCTCAGCCAGAAGGTGGATTTTCAGATGGCACCAGCCTCCCCTTCCATCCCAGGGGTGCTACCATGACAGACTTAGAGAACAGATAACTAATGAAATGTTTATATCAGTTTCAAGAGCATGATTTATGTGCACCTTTGTAGTCTTAGCTCGACTGAAATCAATTTTTAATGCACTGTGTGGGTCAGCTCTGAACTGCCATTAGAGGAATCACTGCTGTGAGTTTTGTGGACAGAGAGGGCTCTCCTTGGCAGTGAAGCTCTTTCCACTGGCATTAGACTGCTGCTTTTGTTTCCTATGAAGAAATGAGATGTAAACATTTTCTTCAGGTCTCTCTAAGAAGCAAGTGATGCTAATTTTTGTTCTCCAGGCATGGAAAATGGTAGTTTTCTACTAAATGCTATGTAGGTGACTGGTAAAAGAACATAAATGAAGGAATTCATGCATCAGTATTTGAAACCTCATTAATATCTTCCTTTCTCCATAAAAGAGGTGCTCCTTTACACAGCAAACCATGCAAGAGTCAGGTGCACCACTACAAAAAAAAAATATGTTACCTGTATTTTGTGTCACTGGGTTTGGAGAAATCCTTGGATTGTCCAAATAAATGTCTTTTTCTTAAATTTTTCATTAATTTTATGAAAGGAGTCCCAGTATGTTTCCCATTTACCTTTATGGTCAGTGCTTTCCAAAACAATGCCTGATTCCTGTGCTCTATAATTAAAAAAAGCAACAGAAATGGATTATTTTTTATTTCTTTTCTACAAGAGCTACTTCACATATGAAAAATTCCCATGTTTATAACTAAGACAAGTATAAAACAAACCCTTCATTACATGCCCCTCAATATGGTTCACTTTGATTCTTCATTTTTAAGAGAACAGAATACAGCTTGGCAGTGTCTGCAACGTAGCTGAATCACATTGACCTTTTTTAATTTTTATTTTGACAAATGTTTTCAGATGTTTTGTTTGTCCCAGGTCAATTAGTGACTTACTGGCAGATTCCACAGCCTGGGAGCTTCTGTCAGACCTGCTTCTTCACACCTGCTGAGGATGGCAGGAAAGCCTCTGGGCAGTATTGCTGTCCTGGTAGCTCAGTGCCCTGAAGCACACAAGTGGAGAACCTGCTCATGGCTGGATCCACAGGGCAGCCTGGAGTCACTCTTCTTAATCTGGATGTGCATTTTCTCTCATGGGAGAGGTTGTTTCACTCTTCTTTGTCTGGATGTGCATTTTCTCTCATGGGAGAGGTTGTTTCACTCTTCTTTGTCTGGATGTGCATTTTCTCTCATGGGAGAGGTTGTTTCACTCTTCTTTGTCTGGATGTGCATTTTCCCTCATGGGAGAGGTTGTTGCTGCTCTAATGTGGGTGTAAAACAGGAATTTGGACCTCGTAACAGCCAGGGCTGAGTTGTTTATGCTGATGGATAAATAAAAGAACTCTCTGTTCTGACTTGTGACACATTTAAAGAGGTGGAGCCTGTTATCTATTTGCTCTGATCATGGTCATTAATGGATTCTTATTAACAACAATTATGTGGATGATAAGGATCACGTGGATCAAAAAGGTATGATTGTCTTTTTTTATTTGCCCAGAGAAGCTGTGGCTGCCTCATCCCTGGAAGTGTTCAAGGCCAGGTTGGATGGAGCTTGGAGCAATGTGAAGAAATTCTGTTCTTCTCAGAAAGGCTTTTTTTTTAAATGCAAATATTCTTTTTCTTATTTTTTTTAAATTTTCCTCACTGTTTTACTTTATATATAAATATACCCATNNNATAAATATACCCATATATCTATATATCTATATCTATATATAGATATATTCTAACATTTATGTGGATGATGTTCTTGGATATTTATAAAAAGACACTGATTACAGATCTCTAATGAACAAATCATGCCACCAAGTCTGGAAAAAGAAACATATGCTTGAATTATCTAAAATCAAGGGCTGGTTTAAGTAAACTGGAGGAAACACAGACTCGAAAAAGAGGCTTGTTAGAAGCACAGAAGGGTTTGGGTTGGAAAGGACCTTAGAGATCACCTAACTCCAGCTGTTTATAGAAATTACCTGATTATTCCTTCCTACTCAGTGGTTACTAGTGGTTTAGAACTATAGAATCATAGAATAACTCCTGGCACTGCACAGGACAACCCCAAGAATACCAGCAGGTGACTGAGACAAAAGCTTCTTGAACTCTCCTAGGTTGATGCTGTGACCACTGCACTGGGGACCCTTTTCAGTGCCCAACCATCCTCTGGGAGAAGAACTTTATCCTGATATCCAACCTAAACCTCCCCTGATCCATTTTCATGCCAGTTAGGGTGTGTGTGTGTCTCAGCTTGCAGCCACTTTGCTGGAATGAAGCCAGGGTCTCACCTCAAGTGCTCTTTGTAGGGTGGCTGAGGAGTTTTGCTGGGCAGGGTTTGGTCACAAGCAGCTCTCCTGTACAGTAATTTCCTGTTCTGCACCAAACCTGTGGCTCTCATTGGCACTGATTCACAACCTGAGCTACACTGCCATAGCCACTACAGGAATACTGTGCTTGACAAATGATGGACTTAAACTTCACAACGATGCTGGTTTGGGCCTGACCAGAGCAGTAGGTATTGAAAATCTGTCTGCTGTGATTTGTTTCAGGAGATATCCTGCCAGTATTCCAAAAGGTGCACTGTGGCATTTATTGCAGAATTTCTCCAGATGTTTATATCCCTTCAGACAGGCAGCTTGCTCCTCATGTGCTGTAAGGACATTACATGAATGCTCCACTCTGTACTCACCATGAATATGTAGATGTGCCTGTGCTACCAGCAGGTGTGACCTCCTAACTCACTCTGCAAGGCCTGAGCTTTATTATTCTTTACAATGGAGGAAATTATACATTAATTCACTTAGGAAAAAAAAAAAAAAGGTGCTTCATAGACAAGATTTCAACTGGGGCAGTTGAGCCCCAGTTGTATTATGATGGCTGTGGCAAAAATCCTCTTGCCCATCAGCACAGGGGAAGAAATGCAGTGATCCCTCAGCTTCCAGTCCCTCAGGCATGGATTATTCTGCTCACTGCTCAAGTATAGACTAATGTGTGAAACAAGTATTCACTGATTATGTGCTTTATTTGGGGTATTCCCTTATTCCCAGTGCGCGGGCGATATCACCTGAAAGTTCTCATGAAATTAGAAGTCAATAAAACAGAAATTGGCAATATTGTTACACTATGAAGCAGAATTCAGTTTTTGTGCTGAACTGAAGGAAAATCTCAACCAGCATTTGACTGTTTCTTAATTAGTGGTTTATTTTGACAGCTATATACTGGTTTTGTGCAGCAGAAGTCACTGCATTTTAAATGTTTCATAAAAATGCTAACGTTCTTGCCTCTGTCAAAAGAAAAAAAAAACCCTTAAATTTTGCTCCTTTATTAAAGTTTAGGCAGATCCAGAGCCTTTCCCTCACTTCCCCATGTGAGGCACCCTGTCACACAAGATCAGGGTGTCCAGCAGGACCTGTCTTTCCCAAGCCCACCTTGGGAAGGAGGCTTGATCTGTAGGAGCTGTGTGATGGCACCTGAGGCCATCTGCTCCATGGGGAAGCTGCTGCCTACTCCAGGACTACAAAGCTGCCCGTGCTGCCTTCGAGCACTGCAAAGAACATCTCAGTGCAGCTCTGCTCCCCACAGGGGCTGCTCACCAGGAACTTGCAGGAGCGGGAGCAGGGCAGCAGCACCAGGCGCCTGCGCGGCCACTGAGGCAAACGCAGCCAGGCTGAAAACAGCAGGTCCTGCACCCAGGTGGAGATTTGCTCCACGTTTAAGTGGCAGCCCGTGCAGAGGGTTTCTAGGACCAGTGAGGGGTGGTCCTGCAGCAGCTCGTTGCCCCGGCGATGGACAAAACACAAGGGATATCCCATCAGAGGCTCCATGGAGCAGGTGCACTGCAGCACCACACGGATGTCAGAGCTCCTCTCTGGGTGCTGCTTCACAGTGTGCTTCTCCAGGATGAAGGAGTGACCAGGGGGTGGCCGCAGGAACACGAGCAGCTGGTAGAAGATTCTGTTCTGAAAGATACTCCAGGATTCGTGGCTGCTGTCCATTCCACTGTCTGGGTAAATCTCCGGCATGAAAATCCTCTGGGAAAACTCCCGGCTGATATACAGGAGGTCGCGCACCAGCTGCTTCAGATTCCTGCACGGGTCAGGCAGCTCCTGCACTCGCAAGAGGCTGGGTTTGGCCAAAAGCCTGGTGCCATTGCATGCTCTGCTGAGGTCTTGCTGCCCCACGTTGTCGGCCTCCTCCTTGCTGCTGGAGGCAAGCTTCTTCTGCCAGGCCAGCCAGCAGACCTCCGTGAGCATGGCTGCTGCAGCGGCCCAGAACAGCCAGTTCTTGCACAGGGAACGGACGAGGGCTCCCTCCAGGGACCTGATCTGCTCCACCTCCTGCCACAGCCGCGACATCTCCTGGTGCAGAAGCTCCTCGCGCTGCCGCATCCACTGCACGGCGGCCGTGTCGGCCTGTGGGTCGCATGTGGGCCGGGACAGGGCCGCCAGCACGGCCACGAGGAGCACGATCGCTGCAGCCATGGCCCGGGAGAGCTGTGGGACGGGGGCTGGCAGCGACAGGAGCGGGAAAGAGGAGCTCAGGACAGGAGCTGCTCCCTCTGTGACCTGCTCTCTGCTATGTCACAGCCACCAGAGCCACGGCACGGGGCTGGCAAGACCCAGCTTCCATCGCCACCCCCTGCTCAGTGGGTTCTGGGCGTCACAACACTGAGTGCCAATAGGTACAGGAGCTCCCAGGGGTCCCTTGGCAAAGCAGACAAACCCCCAGTGCCACCACAGAGAGCCCTGAGCTCCTCTGACCCATCCCCAGTGGCAGAGCCCTGAGCGGATTAGATCTCCTGCTTTAGCTTAGAAATCCCCCCAGGCATTGCCCCAGCCTTCATCCAGCCCAATCATGGAACAGAGCAAAGAGCTCAGAACATAACTTAAAAAAATGTTTCAGTGACTGACAGAATCAGAAGTGAGCCTTGAGATCGTGCTAAACTTTGATTAAGTTGAGCCTGGGCTTATGGAGGATAAAATTTAGTGTGTGTTTCTGCAATATCTAATAAATATCGACAATCAGCAGAGACACTGACTTGCCTGTTATCTTTATTATTAAGGCCAAGTCTCCTGGAAGAAGGACTTTGTGCAAGAGATAAGACAGTGTATTAGTGATACTGTGGGATGTGGAAGTGAGAAGTCCAGCTCTGCCTTGAGCTCAAAGACTAAAGTTCAGCTGACCCCTGGAGGGATCAGTGACAGACTTTGACTGTCCTGACAGGACAGAGCAGATCCACATGAGGTCTGGATTTCTTGAATCTGAATTGCTCTGAATTGTTCTGGCCAGGTGTTCAATAGAATTTCCAAATGTCAGGGGTTTCTGTGGTCCCACAGAGATGGGATTAGTAGAAATTGCTATTTGTGCTGATTGGTTTTAGTCATAAAGTATCACACACAGAGACACGAGCAGGTGACTGTGAATGTATCAGCCTGGAGATAACATTCACAGCATGTGGAGACATCACAGCTCAGGGACAGAGGGTGTGACCTGAGGACATCCTGTGATTTGCAGCTGAAAGGTCCTCTGCAGATACAAAATCTAGGGGTGGGAGCTGGGCTCTGCTCCCCGGCAATCAGTAAGAGGATGACAGGACAGAGCCTTGAGCTGCAGCAGGGGAGGTTCAGGTTGGACATCTGAAGGAATTTCTTCACAGAAAGGGTGATCAGACTTTGGGATGGCCTGTCCAGGGCAGTGGTGGAGTCACTGATCCTGGAGAGGTTTAAGGCAAGGCTGGATGTGGCACTCAGTGATGTTGGGTCATAGGTTGTGCTCAATGAGCTCAGGTCTTTTCCAGCCTGATTGATTCTGTCATTCTGGGGAGACATTTGGAGTCACAGCATTTACATTAAGTGGAGGCTTGGGGCATTCCCTGTCCAGTTCCCCACACTGAAGGATGTCTGAGGGCTGTTTCACTGTTTAACCCCTTAGGCACAAACCTCTCACTGTAATGATGTTTCCACCAGTTTTTATTATGTGTCCTGTAGCTCTCTCAGACTTGGCACCATTAAAAATCCCCTCCTTTCTTTCTTATTTTATTGCTTAATGCAGTTAAGTCTTTTCCCCAGTAGACTCAAGAAAATGCAAAACTCATTCCATTTTTTATTTCTATTTGGTAGATATATATGGATATATGAATATTTTGGTATTCATGAACTTGAATTTTATCTATTTTTACTCCAGCCCCCTGTCTCTCCTCTTTCCTCCCTGTATCCATATTTATTGCATTAACTTTATCAGTCAGCCTTGAATTTTATTGTGTGGCCAAAGGATGAATCTATTTCATCAGCAGAGGAATGCACCAATCTTTCTGAGGGTTTTTTTCCATTAAGAAAAAGCATTTCCCTGGTAAACGCTTCCTTTTGGAGTGTTTCCAACAAAGGTGTTTCCAGAGGCCTGATTTTCAGCTGCTGAGCACACAGTGCCAACACCAATATTGATATTTACTGGGACATTTTGTAGCTTCAGCAGGAAGGGGATTGTATGTGTCTATTTAAAAAGATATTATTTAACATATTTTTCTAAAATGTCTCAATAGAACTGTATTCATCCTTCTAGACTTGATATTAAAGTAACTGGCCAGTGGATCAAACTCATGAGATAAATTTATGAAAGATATAAAGATGAAGAAGCAATTTGTCTGACAGAAAATGTGTGTAAGCAGGGATAAGGGTAGGCAACAGGAAACACCCTCTGCTCTGTCTTAAACCCTCACTGATTTTATTGCCACGCTCCTTCTTTCCATTTTAAAGCCATATAAACAAGAATTAGGGATCAAGTAACATCTGATCTGCTGGTATGAAAGTCAGCATTGACCTAACCTTAGAAACTTACCCACAGAATGTGGGAGACACGTCCCAGAGTCAGACATCCCAACGTGGCAATAAATGAAATTCTGATTTTCATAAACTCCAAACCTAGACCAAAAGCTGTAATTTTTGCAAGTTCTTTTGCCTTTAGCCTTAGTTCACTCATGCTTTATAATTTTGAGGCTGCCCTGACTATTATGGATTGGAAACATATTTTCTCAAACACACAAGCATTGTTGGTAGAAAATGAAATGTAGGCTAACCCTCAGTTAATTCATAAAGAAGAATCAGAAAACATAAAGATACATTGCAAAGCCTGGGGAGAGGATCCTCTAAGAGAGATAAAAAGAGATATCCCTAGAGGGTTTATAAGAATGAATAAAATCAGAATGTTTCTGTTGCTGCCACAACATGATATACTGATTTCTTCAGGCTCTCCCTCCTATCTCCTTCAGAACAGGATATTTTATTTGCTTGTTTCAGTCCTTTTGGGATAATGCTGCTCTTCTGGTGCGTTTTGCCTCATATACACCTGGTTTTACCAAACCCTGTCAAGACCTTGTCTTGTGTTCCTCTCCCCTCTTCTTCAGTTTCATGTGAGGATCCATCTGTACTTTTCTTCATAAAGGCTTTTATTTAAGGGAACAGCTCCTACCCCACTGCACTTTTTTTTCCAAACAGCAGCCATGCAAAGCTGGCCTCATAAATTTATTTACTTATCTTTATTTTGATGTGAAGCATTAACTCTTAAATAACTCTGTTGGATTTTTTTGTGTATCCCTAGGCAATGATATGCAAAAAAACCCCAGCATTTAATATAATATCCATTTCTTCCCCTTTCCTGGATTCTAAATTCAGACTTTTCCATTTTAATCTGCCTCAGGATATTTTATTACTGCATTTGCTCTTATCTAGGCCATAACTTTTTCTAAGTTATTTAATCACAAATATTCTAATGAAGTGTGCCAAAACAATGCCTGTTCTTTGGAGGGTGGATGTCTAGGATGGATAAAACAAAGCTTCTTGATGGAAAATATCTTTATGAAATTTGAACATCCAAATCCAAGCTGTTTCTTTAATGTATTCTTAGATATAACTTCTATCTATCTATCTATCTATCTATCTATCTATCTATCTATCTATCTATCTATCTATCTATCTATCTATCTATCTATCTATCTATCTATCTATCTATCTATCTATCTATCTATCTATCTATCTACCTACCTACCTACCTACCTACCTACCTACCTACCTACCTACCTCTCTACCTCTCTACCTATCTATTCTATCTATTTCTACACACAGAAACGCAAACATTTTAATTGCTGTCACATCTTTTCCCTTCAGATTTCTCTTTTCTGATTAAAAAAAAGAAAGAAATTTTTATTTTGCTGCTGGTGCCAGTACTTGAGGAGTTTTCTTCTCAAATTGATTTAGTTTTAAATCTCATATTACATTCATGGCTGGAGTTTAACGTAACAAAGGTTGTCTAAGAAATCTGTGTCCAAACAAAACAAAAAGCCAGTTTATGTAATTCTGGACAACATATTCTGACACAGCCATAGCAAGGAAGGAAGAAAGAATTCTCTAGTAAATACCATTTTTGCTCAATCTCTTCCTTATAGGTTGTGAACAGCAACACTCACAGCATTGATCAGTAAACTGTGAATTAATTCTCTTTTAGAGGAAAACTTGTCCTATTCATGGTCATGAAGGAATGGAAACAAACAGGCCCCTTGTGGATGCAGGGGAAAGGGAAACCCTCTATTTCCCCTTGAAATACAGAAAGTATTTGGTAAAATATTGCATCCTGAAGTTTGGAGGGAACTCTATTCCTATCAGTAATGGATTCTTAAAATCTTTACATTCTTTCCTGTTTTCTGTTCACAGCTCTAGAGAGCCATTACTTTTCTCTTTCTCTGTGTGTACAGTTGTCTCCAGGATATGTCTTTCAACTTTCAGCTTTCCAGAGGAGTTAAATTATGTCTGAAAACTTTTTACATTTGTGCAGTTTGGCTTCCCCAGCTCTCTCCACACTCTGCTTTCCCCACCACAGACACACAGTAATTGCATAATATTGATGTTATTCTGCTGTTTTTCAATTCTAATTCTGTGCTGCCATATTTCAAAATACCAATTTATTTCTTAACTTCCACAGTGTATATAGAATAAGACTCTACTGTTAGCCAAGCTGTCCAAACTGATTTGTTCCTTTTCAGGCATTTTTGGTGTTTTAATTAGTTTAGTTCCTTACAGTGGATACAAACTTCCTCTTTTGTTTACATTTACAGTCTCCCTATTTACCACATCCCCTCTGCCCATTAAATTCTTCCTCTTTTTTTTTTAATTGAATCATTAATAGTGTCCCTGTTGGATCATGACAGCTTTGCTTGCTGTAGTTATCATTTTCAGTGTATCAGAGCTGACCCAGAGTGTGGCTGACAGCAGCACTGCTCTGAAATGAAACTTAAATGGAGGTGCCAGCTCCTGCTGGATAGATAATTTACTTGAGAATATATATGTTCAAAATAACTAGTATTAAATCATGATGAATGAGAATGGAAAATAGAAAATCTTACAAGAGGAGATGGGGGTTTTTTAACAGTGAATAAAGCAAAAAGCCATGTGGAGATACAGAAATAGAGTGAAATAAGTGATATTAGCAACGTTGTTATTAATAATCCAGATTGTTATCCTGGGGTTAATGATATTCTCTTCCTAAAGTTAAGTACTGCAGCATACAGAACAAGGTTGTTTTTTGAAAAAAAAGGGAAGATGTGGGAGACTGGAGACCACCTGAGAGAAAGATGGGAGAAGAAGGGAATTCCCAGACCAAGGAAGCTCCAAGGACTGGAAACAGAACTAGGGACAAAAGTCCTGTTGTGGGAATATGCCCTGATATCCAGCCTAGCACTAGAAAGAGTATTTGAGAGGAAAATTTGTCCTTGATTTGAATTATATTTTCATATATTTGATGGTTAAAGATGTATTTTTCTGCAGGCCTGGGCTCTGTTTTCCCTGGGAGGAAACGTCCTTTCTTCATGTAGAGGAAAAATACACAGAAGCAAGAGGAAAGCTGCAAAATGCTGCAAGAAAGACACAAGCAGCACAGCTGCAAGAGGGAAAACTGGCTCGTGCAGACCTTTATGGTGCAGGTGGAGCACATGGGAAAAATAAACCCTCACAGTTCAGGGCTGTGTGGAGGAGAGGAGGAAACTTTGGCACCTGAATCCCATAACCTGGAGCCCACACCAGAGTCAGCATCAGTACTGACCTGGGGAGCTGACAGGTTCCTTTTCCCTCCCACATGAACCCTGTTAACTCAGGGTTGATTTCAGACCACAAAATAGTCCTTATCCAGATGAAAATCCAGCTCAAGTTAAAAATCAGCACTTAAAGGCTAAGTTATTTTTTCAAAGCCTGAACAATGAAAAGGAAAAACATCCTAATAAAAAAAGGAAAATTCACATGTCGGTAACTGCATGAAGTTCTTTCTTTGTTGTCTCTTCAGTCAGAGTGAAGTTTTTATGGTTTAAGAATAAAAAAATTTAATTTATTAGAGGGATACATACATGTGCAGATGTGTGCACACACTTTAACATTCATTTTTTCCTCTTGAAGGAGCTTTGTTAACAAGGGCCAAAATTTTACTTTCATGAAACCACTCAACTGATAAGGATGCAAAACTTGTAATGGTTATGGGAAAATATTAATTAAGCAAGGTCGGGTCAGGACTTCACACAAACATATTTTCAGTGGAAGAGCAGGGAGATTATCCAACTAGTGAAGATTCTTTTCAGCTACTTATCTCTATGAAATGTCTTAAAATTTGTTTAGCTTCAATGCACAAATATTTATTTTGATCTTAATAGGTTTTACACACAGTAGAAGATAAGTATGAGTGCTGCTGATTCCTATCCTGGCAGCACAGCTCATTTTATAGAATGTTATTTTAACCAAATTTTGACTTTGCATCAGCATAGAGGGAGGGAATTGTTTGGAGCCATGGCCAGGGAGATCCTAATATCAAACTCACAGTTTTTTTCATTATTAAAAGAAAACTCACCTAGGGAATCCTAACAGACACTCAAGATTTGCAACAGATTTTCACTTGGTCTTATTTTCACTGCAAGTGCTGCAGAGAAACAAACTGACACAAAGACCTGCTAAGGAACCAACTGTGCTTTTTCAGGGGGTAGAGGGTGGCTTCAACCTCATCTCTTCTCTGGGTTCCCCTTCTTCCATATTCTTATTGAGAAACACCTGTTTAACAACAGAAATTGTTGTTAAGTGACAAGTGTGATGTCACAGGACAGACAGACACATGACAAACCAGACTTAATATAAAGGCTTAAATAAACTAAAGACTGGGTGAAAATAATCCTGATTCTCAGATGCTGCTTAAATAAAAGCACTGCTCCTTTCAGGCAAAAAGGTAAGCAAAGCACAGCTGTTCAAGAGGAAGCACAAACACAAATTGTGGAAATCACTGCAGTGTGGCAAAAAGCACTGGGCTACTGCAGAGACATCAGCATGCACCAGCAGAGGACTGATCTTTAACTTGGTTTGTCAGCAAAGGCAAGAAATTCAAGAGAATCCTTATTTTCAGCATGTAAATCCTGCTCTGTGCAGCCTTAGCAAATAGTCTCTGTAACAAGTGTGCATTTCTTTCCACTTTCATTTATTCCCACCATCAGGGAGAAGAACTTGCACATTTGTGTCATCATCCACATATGGAAAATTATATAGATATGTTCGATAAGATCCATTTCCCCAAACCTGGAGTGGCTAAACTTGAAAAATATTGTCCCACTCTTTTTTAACTTGCTTGGAAAATAAATTTAGGAGAAATGTGAAGTACTGCAATGTCAGAAGTATCAATCTCTCTATTTGTGGTTTGTTTGAGTGCTTCATACTGACAGAATATGCAGATAACTCATCTAATCTCATGTCAGTCTGGCAGAGGTGGACTGCACTCAATAGCTGATGTATTTAATAGTTGATTTTGTTGCCTGCATTTCTTATGGAAAGAGATCACAGGATGTTAAGTGCTGTCAGTAAATGTTTAAGAGAGTGATATTGTATTTGAATAATTCAATTCCATTTTGTATTGGTCTATTGGATATCCAACCTAGGAAACAAGCCTTGGCTCTACGTTCAGTCTTTGTTTCCATATTGATGGGTTTTTAACTATCACATTCCTTTGTAACCTTAGAGCAACCTCTTCATTTATTTATTTTATGTAGAAACAATCATGAGGAACCTGGTTATTTATTTATTTTATGCCATTTATGCCATTGTTCTCTTACCTTTGACTTCATGGAACTGCAGGGAAATCTCTTGTTTCTAAAACTAAGATCCATTTTTGCTGGTCAAACCTTGCATTTTCCAATAGATTCTTTTAATGGGAAAATTATGTAAACATACTCATAAATATTTCCAATAATTTTTTTTAAATACTCAGCAGTCACTGAAATGTTGGCTCAAAAATAAAAATAATCTACACACACACTTTCTGAAGATGTCAAAATCTAGAAGTAATTTTCCAAAATGAATACTACTTCCAGCACACATTCTAAATAAATATGCATTGCCATTTTCTGAGTAGAGCAGCATATTTCTCCTGTAATACATTTTTCTATTCTGGCCAATAGATTTCTGCAAGATGATGTTTTGTAAATAAGCTAAAACTTAAAATTATTTTTGACACAATTATTTATTAAACAAAACTTATGTGGTATGCACTGCAATATTAGAAAATTTCTGTATGCTCTTAAGCAGTCCAAGCAGTAGCCCATGAGTTAGAATATTCATTAAATATTTCTTTTGCTATTGTCTTTTGACCTCCTGTTTTCCTCCTGCCTTTTTGAAATACTGAACACTTTTTAAACCTGAACACTGTAGAATCCCCCGAGCTAAGATAAGAAAAGTGAATGTTTGTTTGGAAAAAGGTGCATGTCAGTGTTTACAATAAGGAGACTAAAGTACTTTAAAAGGGAAGTAATCTTTCACATTCCAGCAAATTTCTGCCTAACAATCAGGCAAAGGAACATTTCCCCACCTTCCCTGTCATTGTTTCCACAGTTTTTGTTATGTTTTCCTCACGAGCATCTGGGACTGGCACCAGGCAGTGCCAGAACCATCTCCCAAGGCATGTCCTGCAGATCTCAGTGTATGAACCTGCCATGTCACCTGCAAAGCAGCTACATTTCCTTGTATTCTTCTTCACATTAATGGCAGTAATTTTCAGTGCAATATGTCCTTTGAACTCTCATATATCTCATGAGACTCAAAACTGGAAACTTCTGAAAGACAGAACACCTCATAGCTGTGAGAGCTCTGGAACCACTCCTGTCTTTCTTTAATAATAAAGACGGCACAACTGAAAAAGGCACAACTGGAAGGAATTCACTCGTTTCTGTTGCCATTTCCTGTAACCTTCATTGTGCTCTGAACCCTCCTGCCAGGAGCACTAAAAGGAGAGACTGGTCATTACTGAGCCATGCAGTGGCTGGGCTGGGATGGGATGCACAGTTAATTCACTGTTGTTCTTTTCCTCTCCTGGCAAACACCATCCATATCCCCCCTTTTATTCTGACCCTGTTCCTCTTCATTCCAGGGATGGTTTCCTTATAGGTTTTTTCCCCTAATACATGCACTCCTATTTGCTCTGCTATTTTTAGTTTATAGTTGAAAACTGAAGTCTGAGTGCTGTCTCAAGACTTTTCACCTCATTTCTAGTTGTTGTTATCTGCTTCCCATTTTCATTTTGCTGCTGCTACAACTGAGGCCACATGCAGAGGGACTTTGTAGGAGAATTCAGCTAAGCTTTGTTTTCTTGGATGAGCAATGCTCTTGCTATAAGTGCCTGTCATCACAAGCCTTTAGAAAATATATCATGAAAACAGGGAGTGACTGGGGAAAACTAGAAACAAAATAAAAGACTACAAGTATATGTGCCTCTAGTTTTAGAATTAGAAATTGAGGAAAAGGTCTTATATAATACATCAAAAGACTTTTATATAAGTGATTTATTTGGTTTACTATAAGTGATTTATTTGGTCTATTTTTGTTCTAGGCTTTCAGTGTTATAAATAACAGCAAGATCTCTTTCAAACAGAAATGCAACACACACCTTGCTAAGACAGAAACTCTCCCAATTCTCATATAGGAGAGAGGAGGTGCTGCGGGATGTAAGTCATAATTCTGGCACACTGTCAAGTATTTCTCCAAAAGTAAGACTTGGAAACACTAATTTACACCTTTGGAAGTTAAAGGGTAGATGCAAGTATGGAGAAGAGTTACTTCTCTTCCAAAACTCATCCAAATTCCTGCTGTAGTCCCATCACAAGCCCCACAAAGCCAGATTCTCACATAACGTGTCCATTGTGATCCCAGCTGCTCCCTGCTTCCTCACCCAGGAGTGGAAGCTGTGCTGGATCACCCACAGCACAGGGTGGGATCACACACGGGAGGAAATAGCAACAGCAACTCTGATGGAAGAACAACTCCCTGTGCCAGCTGCTCCCTGATGAATAATAACAATAATTGTGCCCCTGTGGGGCATGCAAGGCTGCTTTTTGCTTCCTCACCTCTCTCAAGCGCCCACAGTGAGCAGGGAGCTGCTGGCACAGAGTAACCTTGTTCTGTGAAGCCTTTTCCTAGAACCAGATCCTGCACTGGTTCTTCCATCTATTCAAAATTATTCCTGCCTGGAAATAGGCAGGATTTTCCCACTCAGGTTACAAATGAAACCCTTACAATCAATACTGCCCTAGAGCCTTTTTTTACTCTTTCATTTGAAAATTTAGGAATTAAAAAATATAATTTCAGAAGATGCTTCTGACCCACGCCTGGGAGTGTTCAAGTGTTCATCCAATGGGGTTTGGAGCACCCTGGTCTAGTGGAAGTTGCCCCTGACCATGGAAGAGATTTGGAACAAGATGTTTTTTACATTCCCTACCAACCCAAACCATTCTGTGATTTCACAACTCTGTTCTCACTCTGGACAATCCTCAAACACACAAATATTGAATGCCTTTTCCATACTTTCACTTAACAGAAGGAGGATTTTCAGTTGTTTCCTAAAAAAAACAAACTTATTTTGCCCTCATGTTTCTGGATTATTTTGGCATCACATTAGAGGGAAAACCTGAAACTCAGACACATTGCTGGACATAAGAAAATCTGCTGGGTGAAGCTTCACAGGAAGAAAGAATCACAAGTACAACTTCTCACAAGTCTGGAGGATATTTTCTGCACTCCAAAGAGTAAAATATGCTTAAGCCTGAAATGTGATGGTTTTTCTCTGAAAGTTATTTTTTGTTGTTTACTAACAAGGTGAGCTGGCTCAGAAAGACCACAGAGATGCCTTGGTGAAAGAAATATCTAATGAGGTTGATGGTCTCAGGACTGTGTTAAGAGGAGCAGGCAGTGAATTTCTCCTGATGCTCAGGAATATGACAAATGTGTATAGCTTTTTCTTTTTTACTAGTTGCCTTGAAAAAATAAACAAAATATGAGTTAAACTGATGGTTTCTTTCTTTGCTTTCTTAACAAATTTAAAGTAAGTTTGAACACTTTTTTCACAGATGAAGTTAAATATTTTCTCTTCTTTGGGTGTGTCTTTTAAAAATTGTCAATACATTTTTGAGATAAAACCCTTTTAAAATACTAATGAAAACCCGTCAGTTAAAAATGTCAAAATGAAGACATTTATTTTTCATTCTTTCTTTTTGTGATGACATTTGAAGACAAAAGAAAAATGGGAAATAAACTGCACTTTCTTTGCTTATTTTGTTACTGGCTGACACAAGAGTTTACATCTTTTTTCCACCATTGATTAAGAAGAGCACTGAGGATGATGATTTTCCACAAAGCAGATTATAGAGAAGATTCCAACTAATGTATGCAAGAAAATACAC
Source organism: Notiomystis cincta (assembly GCA_013398075.1). Lineage (NCBI taxonomy): Eukaryota > Metazoa > Chordata > Aves > Passeriformes > Notiomystidae > Notiomystis > Notiomystis cincta. The sequence continues at coordinate 46 of VZRX01007824.1, read as the reverse complement.
TTTGGTGGGAGCAGAATAGAGAATCCTCTTCCCTTCCCTTCCCTTC
>VZRX01007823.1:0-23688 GCA_013398075.1 Notiomystis cincta | reverse complement strand
TTTGGATGCAGCCCAGGACAGTTGATTTTGTGGGTTGTAAGCACACATTGTTGGATCATGTCCAGCTTTTCATCCTCTAGTCCTTCTACATAGGGCTGCTCTCACTGTTTTCTTCTCCCAGTCTGTACTCATATCTGGGACTGCCCTGACTCAGGTGAAGCACCTCCACTTGGACTTACTGAACCTCATGAGATTCTCAGGGACTCATTTCTCAAGCTTGTCCAGGTCCCTCTGGATGGCATCTCTTCCTTCTGTTGTGACAACTGCACTGCTCAGCTTTGTGTCATCTGCAAAACTGCTGAGGGAGCACTCGATCCCAGGTAACAATGACTGCAGTCTTCACTCAGATTGTGTAGAGAGTTTATAACTGCTTTGCCCTACAGCAGTTGTCTGGTTCATCTAAAGTGTCACTCACTGGCAGTTCAAGCAAGTGTAGATTCAACAGGACAAATTTTTAGTTTGATATCTCCAAGTAAAAAGCATTCACACAACTTCAAGGGATGGATGTTTTTCTCTGAATCAGTAGATACACTACTGATCAGAGAAAATTCTGACTGGCAAGCTGTAAGTCTCAGGAGCTTTGAACATTCCAAAATGGTAAGGGCTTGCTCCCAGTTTTCCTCATTTTCTTCTCCCTATAAAGAAAGAAGACCAATGAAGTTGTAGGTAGAAACTGATAACTAAAGGGACTGAAGATGGATTTCTAATTATTCGGAAGAGCAGCATGGTCACCCAGAAAAGTGTCTCAGATGAGTCTCATTTTCACTGATACTCTTAACCTTCCTGGTAAGAACACTTGTGTAGTGAAATACAAAAAAGAAAAAGTCTAAGTTCCTAAAATACTAACAGTAATGAAATACTAAATGTATGACAGTGTATTGAATTGAAAGCAGGTCTGTGCTCTTTTTTTTCCTATTTTAGCTGCTTAGGGAAGAGCACTTCCAGTAGTGCCAAAACTATGTTCTGATGTTTACCAGTGTGCAACCTAATATTGCTAATTAAAAGTCTGATGATATTGTTCAGAAAAGTCAGCCAGAATGAAGGGGGGAAAATGAAAGGGAAGTACACTGAGTACAGACATAGGAAATAAAAAGGAGGAGGTTTTCCTTTCATTAATTGGTCATTATAGGGGAAGAAGCTTCACTGGCGGGTATCAGAGAAACAGAACACTCTGGCCTTAAAACATTTACACCTGCATGCTACCACACGACTTTCTGTTAAGCTATACCTGTAGGATATAGACAGAAGGAAAACTAATCAAAATTTCCACTGTGCAGCACCCTGTGCAGCACCAGTGTTGTGAGTTTCCTGTATTTTGTGTTTCCCAATACTCAGCAGTTTGAGTAGGATTCTGAATTACTCATTTTGATAACACAGCCTTACTCATTCAAGTAATCCATGTGTACCAACAGCTATTCAAATGACAGATTATCACATATTTTAATATATAAGATTCACCTTTGATATATTCAGAGAGTGACAGAACCTCTACTCATCTGACGAGGCAATTTCTTCAGATAGATAGATTAATGACTCTAAATCTGTATTCATTCACTGCCAGATGCTGTCTAAGCAAGTTCCATTGGGAACGTCATAATTTCCTTTTCCTGTGCACTTGGCTAAGCGCAAAAGTCCATGTTGTCATCTTCCTCCCCGCCCTCAAAAAGTAAATGCCAGAGAGACATGACGTTACTTCTAAATGTTCTCAAACTAGAGCATTTGTTTATATAGTTTGGGACCTCATAGTGGATCATGTTCTCATCTTATTAATGATTATTCTGCTCTTGATAGAATTCTAGGACTGGTTTAACTGCTGGATCAGGAAACAATACATGGGACTACATGAGAGAGGAAAAGTGCTGGGACAACCAGGTTGCGTAGATTTGATAGAGAAGCTGGAAGTAGAAGTGAAACCAGAAGATTAGTTCTTTAACCTTTCCTTGGTTTTGCAAGTCTGTAGAGATATACAGAATTTGGCATTCTGATTGACATGTGGTAACTATTAGTTAGAATACAAAACCATCCAAAACTAATTGCAGTATGTTGACCTGACTGGATGCAAGATCCCTGCCAAAGCTGCTCTGTAATTCCTCTCCACATCTGGACATGAGAGAGAGAATATAACAAAAGTCCTGTGGATTGAGATAAGGACAGGGAGAGATCATGCACTGATTACAGGTTTGGGGAAATAGTTCATTCTATTCCAAATCAAAACAAAGTAGGGTAATGACAAATAAAGCCAAATCTTAAAAGCACCTCCCTTCCATCAGGGCCTAACTTTACTCCCACTTTTTTCTACCACTTCTCCCTCAGTGATGCAGGGGGAGAGGAAATGGGATCTGTTGTTAGCTCATCACAGGTTCTCTCTGCCACTCATTCCTCCTCAGGCGGAGCAGTCCACATACTTCCCTCCTGTTCCAGTGTGAGATTCCCTCCCACAGAAGACAATTCTTCACAAGCCTTTACAACATGAGTCCTTTCCACAGGCTGCAGTTCTTCACAAACTGCTCCAGTGTGGATCCTTTCCATGGAGTACAGTCCTTCAGGAACAGACTGCTCCAGTGTGAGCTTCCCACAGGGTCACAGCTTTTGGGCATCCATCTTTGGGCTCTAGTGTGGGATCCTGCATGATCTGCAGGTGGATATCTCCTCCACCATGAACCTCCATGGGGCTGCAGGGGGACAGCCTGCCTCATCATAATCTTCACCATAGGCTGCAGGGGAATCTCTGCTCCAGCAGCTGGAGCATCTATCTCCTTCCTCTCTTTCAGTTACCTTAATGTCTGNCCAAATCAAAACAAAGTAGGGTAATGACAAATAAAGCCAAATCTTAAAAGCACCTCCCTTCCATCAGGGCCTAACTTTACTCCCACTTTTTTCTACCACTTCTCCCTCAGTGATGCAGGGGGAGAGGAAATGGGATCTGTTGTTAGCTCATCACAGGTTCTCTCTGCCACTCATTCCTCCTCAGGCGGAGCAGTCCACATACTTCCCTCCTGTTCCAGTGTGAGATTCCCTCCCACAGAAGACAATTCTTCACAAGCCTTTACAACATGAGTCCTTTCCACAGGCTGCAGTTCTTCACAAACTGCTCCAGTGTGGATCCTTTCCATGGAGTACAGTCCTTCAGGAACAGACTGCTCCAGTGTGAGCTTCCCACAGGGTCACAGCTTTTGGGCATCCATCTTTGGGCTCTAGTGTGGGATCCTGCATGATCTGCAGGTGGATATCTCCTCCACCATGAACCTCCATGGGGCTGCAGGGGGACAGCCTGCCTCATCATAATCTTCACCATAGGCTGCAGGGGAATCTCTGCTCCAGCAGCTGGAGCATCTATCTCCTTCCTCTCTTTCAGTTACCTTAATGTCTGCAGGGCTGTTTCTCTTACATATTCTCACTCCTCTCTACTCTGGCTGCAATTGTTCTTGCATAGTAATGTTTTTCCTTTCTTAAATCAGAGAATCCTACAGTATGCTGAGTATCACCCATCAGGATCATTGAGTCTAGTTAGCCCTGCACAGGACGCTACAATAATCACAGCATGTGTCTGAGAGTGTTGTCCAAATGCTTCTTGAGCTCTTGTCAGGTTTGGTGCTTTGACCACTTCCCTGGGGAGCCTGTTCCAGTGCCCAGCCACCCTCTGGGTGAAAATCCTTTTCTTGGTATCCAATCTAAACCTCTCCTGACTCAACTTCATGCTGTTTCCTCAAGTCCTGTCTTGAGAGTGAAGAGATGGGCACCTCCTCCTCTGCTGTTTTCTCACCATCACTGATAATGCTGAGCCTTGGCCAGCAGCAGGTCCATCTTGGAGCCGTTTGGCACTGGTTCTGTTGAACTTGGGGGGATACTTCTTGAAGCTTCTCAAAGAAGTCTCCTCTGCAGGCCCCACTCTGCTACCAAAACCTTGCCACATAAACTCGAATAGACTAACCAAGAAGTTTCTTTTTGGTCAGCAGTTCATTAGTCCTCCCATATTGTCCACAGTTCAGTATTATTTACACCATCATCTTAAGAAGCATAACTTATTATTCAATAAATATGCAAAACTCAGTATCAGCAGAACATTTCCAGCTTTGTTTTGGTCTCTTACAGACATTCCTAAGCTTAGGCAATTGAATTAAATTATTTTCCATGACTCACATAAGTCAATGGAGAGCACCGATTAACTTCAACTACTCACTACATTTCAAGGTCGTTTATGTGTTGACATACACTGAATGTTTTGAAATACCATCACTCTACTCCTGACATGATAGTAACTGTATCCATTTAAGTCAAAAGTGTTACACTTAAGGCGTAGTCCAGTATAAAATAAAGGCAGGATTTTTTTTTTTTTCTGCTAGGAAGCTTTTGAAGCTGTTTTTGTAGTGTATTATGTATTAGGACAGAAGAAAATTGTTCATTTTCTGCTTCCCATATTACACAGTTCTGGTGAGCTGCTTTTTATTTTTTGGTTTTATCTCTTTTAACAGTCAGTCTCATTAACATATCAGAAATCTTCATATGTAACAGTGACGCTAGTCATTGTCGATACACGTTTTGTATTTGTACATTGTAAATCCATATAGATTGTTAAAACACAGAATGACAGCTTATTTTTGAAGAAGACTTTACAGCTTTAAGATGGAGATTGACAGACAGGCAGTTCTGCCTTAGAAAAAGTCTCACCCTCACATCTAATGTTGCCAATATCACAAGATATCACAGCAAAATGTAGCCATGCTCATAATTGATTTTATCACAGCTTGTGAATGGATAAATATTCTCATCTCAGTCACTCAATTCTTTTAGTAATGTAGCAAGTTATGTTTGACCTGCTAGTCAAACTAAAGGGCCAGAAGGAAATGCACAGAGAGTGGAAGCAGGAGCATAGTGCAGGAAAGACGTGGAAGAGGTCTAGAAGAGGGCCCCAAAGACCCAGCAGAGGGTTGGAACACCTCTACAGTAAGGAAGGGCTGAGAGAGCTGGGGTCATCCAGCATGGAAAAAATAAGGCTTTGAGGAGATCTTATTGCAGCCTTTCAATACTTGAAAGAGGACCTATGGGAAAGATAGGGACAACCACCTTAGCCAGGCTTATTGTGATAGGACAAGGGTGTAATGATTTTAAACAAAAAGAAGGTTGGTATAAATTAGATGTATGGAAGAAGTTTTTTACCAATGTAGGTGGTAGAACACTGGAACAGGTTGCCTAGAAAGTAGTGAGTGCCTCATCCCCTTAAACATTCCAGGTGAGATTGGATGGGGCTCTGAGCAACCTGATTTAATTTAAGATGTTCTTGCCCATCATGAGGATATTGAATAAGATAACCTTTTTAAGGTGCCTTCCAACCCAAATCATTCTATAATTCTAAAAGGCATGGTGAAACACATATTTACCTGGCCTTGAAGATGGGCTACAAATTTCACATATGCACCCTTTGTCATACAAATCCACGGTAGAGGAAATACAGCTGATTGAGGACAAGCTTTGGTTCTTAAAAGCACTGCAGTAACCCTGAAATAATTTGTGTAATGTGGCTATGCATCCATTTGCTCTGTCTGTTACTAAAATTTAGAACTAGTATGAGAATCTTAAAAGAGAATTGAAAATTTACTGAGAAACAAATGACAATTGTTACATGGTTTTATTTTAAAGTGAGGCAATGTGAGAGAGGAATCTTTAGCTGATGAACTGATTTGGCACCAAAGATGGTACCAAATGCCAGAGGTCTGCTTCACATTCCTTTTCTTGTACTATATGTTCTTGTCAACTCTATACTTCCAAGTTGACTGAGACAAAAGGAGACAAGACTGTGAGCTTTTTTGATGGCAGAAGCATATGGCTGACAGAACTAATCACAGAATCTATGAAGACGGAGGAGTATCTTACTCAGCTCTTAAGCCATCTGCCTGTAATTTTGGTGTTACAGCAAGAATTCCATCCAGACCTATATTACTGTCTTCTGATGGTGTAGCTGTTAAGTTGTTGAACACCCTGGATTCCATAAATAACCTTGTCCAGTCATATCTGAAATCTTTTTCTCAAACTAAGATTTTAAGATACAAGATTTTAAGTGTTATTTCTTTATTTTGTTTAATGCTTGGATATCAGATTCTGGGCTGCTTCTCTAGCTCAAGTTTTGGTGTTTGTTTAGCATGAAGTCTTTTGTGATTTCTGCTTGTCACCTCTCAGCCTGTTGATAATTGATTCTGCTTTTATTTTTATTTTTAATTTTTCTTTTTCTTGTTTTCTTATTTCTTTTTCGTTTGTCAGAGATGCCGCTTCTATTATGAGTCCCATGGAATCTTTGTTGCAGATATGTGGAATAATCACTTTCTATGAAGAATAGTTTTTCTGTTATCTTGGCTAAAAAATGGATTAAAGATATTTCATACTGCTGCATATCATAGAATAGTTTGGGAAAAAAAAAACTGGTCCTGAAGTTTCACCTTCATGTGACCTATATTTTTATCTAAACCAGTTGACTAATTTGTCTGGTTTTGACAAAAGGAACTTAATTATGTGTGTATTTCTGCTTGGTTAAATTGGAGCTGTTGCCTTGTTCCTTTTGTAGCTGTAGCCAGGCATTCTAATGGATTAATATTTTTCCTTAATGCAGTGTTTAATATTTTCATTCTAGAGTTTATCCTAATAGTGATTAGCCTACTATATTCTAATCAGACTTTGGTCACTGATTTCTTTCACACCAACAAGATGGTGCTAGATGATAAAAAATTACCTTAACTATTGTATTTAGTGTCTGTGGCTGCTAACGATAATGTTTTTTTGTGGTTTGCAAAAGTTTTAAAACATGTGGAAATTAAAGGAGGACTCCTTTGGCTTCTTTTCTCCCCAGGCACAATTTTAAATCATCGTAATGGTTTATGAATGACTCATGTTCCAAAAGGTGTGTGTGCCTGTCAATGGATGATAGTTGTGTGAAGCATCAGTTTGACATACTTGATTGGCACAAGAATTGATGTGAAGATTTTACTTTTAATTCAGAGACTATCTCGAAATTACTTGATTTGACTTTCCAAGTAACTATAGTGGTACTTGTGATGGCTCACAACTATGTTATGTGGTTGAGAAAAGTTTGTCCATGCAGTCTTTAGTTTTTTATTTAAAGTAATAAACCCTTTTTTCCCTCCTTCTTCCAGAAAAGGTGATGGCAAATGCAGTACTGTGCAAGTAAAATGAGTTTTATTTTTTATATTGTTTAGAAGTTGGTATTTAAATCATGTAGTGTAGGTAAAGTTGTAGAATTGTCTCAAATATGTATTGATTGGGTGGCTTCCTGTTTATAGGGTTACTGAATTCTAAAGGATATGTTTGTTTCTATATCAATACATTTGTAGTTCCGGATCATTCTAACTGATACTTCTTTAAAAGAACTGAAATACGAACGTAAAAGACAAGATTAAAAGGTGTATGAAGGCATTCTGCTTTTGGCACTCAAAAGGAGTTGATTAAAATGAATTTTAATGTCTGATTAGCTGGACAGTCCCCTCTTTTTGAAAAGTTCTGTTTCTCTTCCAACTGGTATAAAGTGTCCCAATGTCTGTCAGCCGTCAGTCAGACATGCAGTGTTGTGAGAGTCTTGGTGTTGCGGTGCAGTAGCTTTAGTTTGAAAGTACTTTATATTTGAAAGTTGTATCTCTTATTTTGATTATTCTTATTTTTGTTGGGTTATCAACATCATTAGATAGTGTTGAAGGGCTCGAATACATCCATGTGTGGACTAATTCTTGGCACGAAGGAGTTCCTTATTTCGCCCAAATCAGCACTTCATAGGAAAAATTTAACAAGTGGCTAAAATGCTGATTAAAATTAGCTTCCAGTGCTGTTAGGGTTGCTGTAAACTGTAAATTGAAATTTGTTTATACTGTAAACTAACCCTTTCTATATAAAACATTCAGATCTCACATTCAGCATATATCAAATGTAATACCAAGTTCCTCATGCCCTTGATTAAGAACCAAATGTGAATCTACTCCACTATATGTGAAAAATCTAGACTGTTCTTTTTCCATTTCTCTACTTGTCCCAGGAACTTAGAGAAAGTTCATGGAACAGAACTCAAACTGTTGCCTGAACTTAAATTCTTACTTAATTCAGTTCAGTTCTGGTTGCATTTATTTTATGGCTCATACTGGTTAACACTAACTTGTCTAAAGTTTTTTTTTTCCTGCTTCCTCTGATTATTAATTTAATAGATCAACACTTTTAATTTCTAAAGGGATTAAACTACCTTTCTTCGTAGAAAAATTGAACACTGTATTTGTTGGGAATAGGAGTAGAGGTTTTACTGCACAGTCCCCATCATTTCCGTATCCTACTGTGGTGAAACCAAATTTGTCACCCAATTCCTTACAGTATCAGTATTGCAGCAAGCCTATCAGTATAATGAAAATGTCTGAATGTCTTTGGCTGACAAATGTCTTGAGTTTCCTGTATCCTGTGACTTCAGATCTGTTCCTTGCCTATATGTCTATTCAAAACTTTCACTTAAAATGTAGAGTTCGTAATCCAATATTCTAATTTTGAATAAACAGAATCACACAATAAGCTGAGTTNCCCCAGCACTGGAGGTGAGGTTGCCCCAGCTCAGAGCAGAGCAGGACAATCCCCTCCCTTGCCCAGCTGGTGATTCTGTCCCTGATGCCCCCCAGGACAGGGCTGTCCCTCCTTGCTGACAGGGCACTGCTGACTCGTGTTCAATTTGCCATCCATCAGGATCCCCTAGGGCCCTTTCCATGGCACTGCTCTCCAGGATCTCATTTTGCAGTCTGCACATCCAGGGTTACCCCATCCCCAGGGCAGAATCTGGCAAATCCTTGTTGAACTTTACATGGTTGGTGATTAATTTGTGTACTCTGAACCTGAAAAGGTTTGCTAAGTGATTTGATCAGTGTAGCTGGAAGGAGAGATAAGGAAATTATGATTAATATCTATTATATTTAAGCTTTGATCTTGTGGCATTGTTCTGGAAATCTGCTTTATTCCTATGAGCTGATTCACTGTAATTACTTTTTGTTGCAGATGAGCCAACACGTTCCTTGAGTGGTCTTATCTTGAAGAATAATGTAAAAGCACATTTTCACAACTTTCCAAATGGCGTAACTGACTTTATTAAAAGTGAATGTCTGAACAACATTGGTGATTCCTCCCCCTTAATCAGAGCTACTGTAGGTAAGTTTGTTCTTAATGCTGTGCTTTGCATACTGAAAATGTTTCTAATATGGGCGAGAGCTGTACTAGGGACATAAGGAATTACTAAATTTGTAAAATGTTTTGTTTCTCCTCACCATGTTTCAATGATATTTTTCTTTATTGTGAGTATAAAAATGTCGTACTTTAAATTCCAATTATCTTAGAATTGATGTAGCAATTCAGTTCACATTTCTCAAAATGTAACTAGATATAAGTTTATTTGAATCTACTTAAATTGATGTGCTGCCGGCCTATATACCTAAAACCAGGAACACAGTAAAGGTCTGACTTAAGAACTATTGCTGTCCTCTTGATTGTGTAAACGAAATGCTTCTGTTAGCTGATTTTCTACACCCCATCCCTTATATGCACACATATACACATCTCTTCAGGGAATCATCATACCATGCATAAGGCATTCATATAAAGAGCTTCTGTCAGAAAACAGTAGCTAAAGTGTAGTGTACAGAACTTCATAGTATCATAGGATCATGAAATGGTTTGGGTCAGAAGAAACCTTAAAGATCATGTAGTTCCAGTGATAAGTTTTATTTGTTACAGGAATTTTTGATTTTGCAAGTATGTTGTTTTGATACACATCTTTCATAAAATACATATATTTGTATTATTTTTACTTAGTTCAATGTAAAGTTGCGGTTTTGTCTGTTCTTTGAGAATATAATTTCCTCCAGTGTTGTTCCTGCTCTGGTCAAAAACTAGAAAAACATAAAAGAGATATTTGAATACTGAAAATGGGTATGGGTGTCAGTTCAGAAAGAAATTCAGCTTCTCTCAGTTGACTCCTCTTATAAAATAATCTACCAGTTACTGTTTAGAATTATTTGCTTTTTCTATAGGATTCGTTCTCCAGGCATTCAGGTAATGGACTAAAGACTAGAGAAAATTACTCATTTCTTAGCTTTTTCCTGCTGTCTTGTCAGTTGTGAAGCTGCTTTACTATGAATTCTATCAATGTCCAGTGTTCTTAATGAGAGTAGAAACAAGTCTTTGAGCGGCAGGTACTCTTTGTATTTCATGTTGTAGAAGAGTTATGCTTACTTCTTTGTTCACAGGAGTTTTCATTGGAGTACAATGGAGCTAGCTAAGGAGCATATTCTAGCTCCATTTGGTTTGTGTCTTAGGGGTTTTTGGTGTTGGTCTTTGGGGTGTTTTTTTGAGGGAAGTGGGTGTTGTTTGTTTTCAAGCAGTTACTCTTTATTTTTCCTGATAGGAAATGCTTGTGGATTAGTAGCTGAATTATTGTTCAGCTTTAAGTGATCCTTGCAGGGATTATTAGGCACATATGAACTCTGAAAATGAGTAGCAGCTGATGAACTGCATGCTTGCATAAGTGTTGCTATTTTGCATCTGTTTGGCACCCTACTGTTTGAACTGTTGGATCCTTGTAGCTGCATGACCTTGGTGTCTAGTACCCACTGGTTTTTTGGTACTAGCAAGGTGTAAAGAGGGTACTACCTACCTAGACTGCCCTCTTAGCATGAGTTGGCATGTGGAGATTAGAGCTGCTCTTTCTGATGAGTACATGTTTTTGCAGTTCAAGCACTATCAATTTAATGAGCCAGTTGCAAATAACATATCAGGAATTCTGAGAGCAAGATGAGCAAGTGCATCAAAATGGCATCAGAGAAGACTTAATGCAGTATTAACTCTCCTTTCTGGTTTCTAACATCTAGTGCTAATCAGACAAAAGGTGATACCTTTTGGCCTAGATGGAAGCAAGCTGATTAAACCCGTCTTCAGAAGTCACCTTGCTGAGGAGAATGAGCACGTGACTTGAGACCCGATGATAACTGCACATTGTTTTATCCTTACTTAGCTTATCCTTCTTCTAATCCCCAAATAAGTAACAGGGTGTATCTTTTCTGAGTAACAGAGTGTATCTTTTCTGTGTTGTTAACCTGTGGCACAGGTTAAAACCCCATGTGCTAATTTTGAAATATACATACAAGTTCAAGCTGCATTTGTTGAGGACTCACAAATCTACCAGGATATAAATACATCTCTTTAGAAAGTGTCTGCAACTGTTCTTAGAACTTTCTAGGGACACTTGTCTGGGCAGGACGTTGGTGTAGCTCTTGCTTGAAAGCAAGCAGGGAAAATATTTTAAGTATTTGAAAGTAGTAGAGGAACCTGGAGAGCTGCAGGAGGAGATTGAAAGCTACCGATTGCCCTATGAGGGGGAATTTAGTTAGAAGTTCAGCTTTTAAAAATTAAGGAGTTCAGAAATCAGCTTCAGGAGTTACAGTGGCAAAACACCATCTGTACAGGAAGTTTATAATGACATGTATGGTTAAATTGCATGCCAGACCATTTCTTCCTCTGAAACCAGTTCTAGGACCTTGAAAAGATCCAGCATATTGCATCAAAGGAATAATGCAGAATATCTATTAGTTACTGTGTGTCCTGTCAAGAATGTCCTTTGCTCTATAATGTTGTCCTCTATTCTTGTGTATTTAACAAGAATTTTAGCATTTTATTTCAAAGAAAAAGGATTTATTGTGAGTAGCTCTGGGAAAAAGCTTGGGAGCTCTCTCCATCATTTTTTGCTTGGGAGATTACTAGTCATAATAGTGTCGAGTTCTTCTGTGTTCATACTCATTAGAGGTAACTGCCAGTAGCATAAAAGATTATACTAGCTGTTACATTTTGCATTGAGGCAAAATGGACTCATATAAATTCTGTCCTAGTTTATAAGTAGCCTTCTCTGTCCCTGTCACCTAATTAGCTTTCCCCAGGATTCCTATATGTGCTGGAAACAGAATTAGTGAGTCTTTGGGCTGACCTGTCTGTTTGCTGGCTCACACAGCTCCTAACTGGATGACCTACCGTAGTCTTTCAGCTGTTATTAGGTATCTTGGTCTTGGAATGTGTCCTTAATGTTTTGTGTAAACACAGTAAAGTTGTGAACATGTAATTTATCATGGGTTGTAAGTTTATTGAATGACAGATTTCCACATTCATGCTATTGTATCATAGTAAAAAAGAGGTGACTTGGGATGGGCACTTTGTATTTATTAAAAGTCCAGATTTGTACAGTGTGTAGTAAATTTAGACCCAAAGCTGCCCTGCTATTAATTATAAATTATACAGATGTATAAATGCTAAAAATTATAATTTCCTTAAGTGAAGTTACTTGGTGCTTGATTTCTAATGTTTGAGCCTTTCATGGCAGCAGGAAGGAGCAACCCACCTTTGCTGTTCAAAGCCCTTCAAATAACATTTGCAATTAAATGTAATTCCTCTTTTTATGTATGTCAGTCCTTAACAAAACCATAGTTTTATTAGCTATTTGAGAGGAGAAAGATAAGAAAAATTGATATGAAGCAAATGAGAGCACGTGAGATCTCATTTTCTCCATTCTTCTCTTTCTTTTAGGCATTCTGATAACAACCATTGCCTCAAAAGGGGAGTTACAGAATTGGCCTGAACTCTTGCCAAAACTTTGCAGCCTCTTGGATTCTGAAGATTACAATACCTGTGAGGTAAGGAGATTTATAGAAAATAGATGATCATCTGAATTTCATTATTTTTATTTCTCTTCATAGACTGTATGTATATGTATATGCATATGCATATGCCTGTCTGTAAGTATTTGTACATGCCCATGTGTTCTCCTTGCAGAACAGTGGCTCAGATTTGATACTTCTTCTACCTGTGCTCCATGTTCTTACTGTTCATTCAAACATATTCATTTTCTTTGCATAAAAGAATAAGATTGCAGGTGGATAGTCATAGTATCTCAGTTGAGAAGTCTCCTGAACTTACCACTCTATGATGCCTAATCTTTTAGGCACCATTAGCCATCATTAAACTGATGTTGAGTTTTCTCTTACATAAAGTAGTGTTCATTCTTCTTGTAACTTAATCTGGAAGAGCGATTGATTGCTATATCAAGGTGAAATGAACTGTTTTGTTTAGTCTGTATGAAAGGAAATAAGTAAATAACAGTTTTAGCTATGAGAAAAAATATAAAGCTATGTTTGATGTAAAAAACTAAACACTGTGGTCACATCATTTGAATTACTTGATAAAGTGTCCATGAAAGTGTGAAACATTTTGTATAAAGTGAACCTCAGAGATGATCCAAGATGCCACATTGTTGTGTAATGTTTTGGTGCTTCTTTCTCTCAGAAAAAAAACCCTCCTGCATTTGAAAATGAAACTCAAATTGACCATCATCTGTGTTTTGCCCTATAGTGAATTATGAAAGGAAATGCTATTATATGTGCAATTAATTTGGATACTTCTGCCCCATTCTATTTCTCAAATAAAAATTAGCTCTTAAGTGTTTTTTGAAATACATTTGGGTAGATAAGCATCAAATCAAACTAAAATTACCACTTATTCATTGCTGACTCTCCCAGCTTGAGAACTGACAGACACTCAGATGCTGGTTTAAATAAAATGCCTTTAGGAATATATCAAATTAATCATTAATTAGTTAGCTGCATTTACAGTATTAAATAGCTACACTTACTGTGCTGTGCTGAAATTACCCATTCTATATGAAGTCTTAAGTTGTGTTGTTTTCAGAGTGCAAAAGAAGGTATTTATTTGTTTATTAATTTTTAAACAGGGCGCTTTTGGTGCTCTTCAGAAGATATGTGAAGATTCTGCTGAAATTTTAGATAGTGATGTATTGGACCGGCCACTCAATATCATGATACCTAAGTTCTTGCAGTTCTTCAAGCACAGCAGTCCAAAAATACGGTAGGTTTATGGGTTGTAATTATAGTTACTTGTTAAAATTTTACTTACATTAGAAGCAAGGCTGCTATTTTGTAGATCTGTTTAAAACCTGCTTAGCTTTTTAAAATGATCCTGCAGAGACCTACAGAGATTCCATGCATCAGTAATTTTCATGTTTATCTTCATGGTTTATACAAGAATCTCAGCTCTTCATACAATCTGTCGATGATTCTGAAAACCAAATGGTTCCTTTCAAGTTTTTGCATATTATTATAAAAAATTCAATGCTGTGCTTAGAACTTAATATTCTGATTAAAAATAAAAATTTTACATTCCTTTTGTAATGGCTTCAGCAATGGAAGAGTGGAAATGCTTTTGCTAACAAAAGTTTCTGAGTTCTGACAGAAGAAAAACTTCTGCATTTAACTGAACTTCCAGCTGAATCAAATTAAATTGATTCATCATCCCTTCACTATAAAGCTGTATTAATCTCTCCAAAGTAACAGTATAAAAGAAAAATTCCAGAATTAAATTGTTATTGCTAGTATTCATTACAAAGAACAGTAGCTTCTACCCTGAATTGAGTCAACAGAGTGCCCCTGCCACAAAGAAGGCCAATCCTGGGCTTGAGTATTGCCAGCTGGTTTAAGGGGAGTGATCCTTCTCTTCACCTTGCAGGTGAGGCCACACCTGAAGTACAGTGTCCAGTTCTGGACTGTTCAGTGCAAGAGAGGCCTGGATATACTGGAAAGCCTCCAGCAAAGGGCCATATCAGAAAAGGCCAAGAGACTTGGGACTCATGAACATAATGTAAATACTTGAAGAGAGGGAGGAAAAAAAATGCTTAGGCTCTTTTCCATGCCCAGTGACAGAACCACAGGCAGTGGCCACAACCAGAAACTCAGAATGTTCCCTCCGAATATCAGAAAGCAGCTTTTTTACTGGGAGAATGACCAAGCACTGGCACAGTTACCCAGAGATGTGATGTAGTCTCCTGTGGTCCAGGGCAACTGGCTGTAGGTGGCCCTGCTTGAGCAGAGGCATTGACCAGATGACTTCCAGAGGTGCTTTCCCACCTCAACCATTCTATGATTCTTTGTGATTCTGTGAAATGTGTTTTGTCTTCCGTTGGACAATTATGTTTGACAGCTTTAAGGTGGCAATTCTTTATTGCCAGGAGTAATAGATGGTGAAGACTAAGACTTGTGCTAGGATTCTAATACAGTTTAGAAAGTCATCTGTAAAAGATGCTCACTAAGAAAATTATGAAATAAAGTGTGAACTTGGTCTTGTGGAAAGATAAACTTAATAGTTCTCTGGACCTGGGAGAGAGACAGAAAAACATGCTTTTTTCCTTACCACACTGTACAGTCTTTCACTTCTTTCCTGTGCTGCAGTGTTCATGCCTTTGAGACTTAAACCAGTTTCAAGTTTAAAGCAGGCTGCTTGCCAAACAACAGCCTAGTTTCAGTACATTGTGCTGAGGTATGAAAAAGACTAGTAGTAGTCAGTTCAATACTGTGAATCTATCAAAAGACAACTTTTGAACAATGTTTTATGACACAGTCTTCAAAGAAATGTCTAAACAGAATAGAAATCTGGAGTTACACTAGTAAAAACACTGTAATGAATCTTCAAAAGGTTTTACAGGTAGTTTTGCCTTGTGCCTCTACCTTGAGAATTTGATTTTTGTGTCTAAGAATGAAAAAGACTTCTAAGTAATGGCTTTGCATGAGATGGAATAGAACAGTGCTTCATTTCTTAGAATGTTTCTTCCACAAGTGTTTTAGTATGTATCCAACTACAAGTGTGTTTTTGTTCTAAGCTGTCTATATTGTGGACACATTCTGGTTTCAGTAAATCCTAAACATGTTGCAAAGACATATGCCTACTTAACAGCGAAGAAGGTCAGGCTAAAATATCTCCATGTTGACTCGTATGGAATTATTATCTGAGAAGATCAGAATCATAATATGCTCAAAAAGAATACACATACTGTTCAGAACAAATATGTCAGCTGCAGTCATCCTGGCCTATTTACTGAATACTTTATTTTAAAATATTTATTAGGTATATCAGAATATAAGCCAGTACTTAAAATGTAGTTTAGTAAGTTTGGTTGGTAATCCTACAGATGCATAGATTTCTTTTCTCTTATCTTTGAAGATACTGGGTTTATGTTTTTGATGCCTGCGTACAGTTTAAAAATGTTTCTAACTCAAGAAACATACATATTTTCACTGTTTCTGTTGTAGGTCTCATGCAGTGGCATGCGTCAATCAATTTATCATCAGCAGAACTCAAGCTCTTATGTTGCACATAGATTCTTTTATTGAGGTGAGTGCATTTTTGGTTGGAGGGGTAAGTCAAANCTTTCATTGAGGTGGGTGTGTATTCCTGGTTGGAGGTTTTTAGTCAAATCACATATCTGATTTATCAAGAGGTTTGAACTATGTTTTACAACCACATGTACCCCTAAACTCCCCATTTCTCATTACCCATTCTTAGTTTCAGCCCCTGTGGATTGAAGTTCATTCTGTATGCTTATACTCAGAGCTAACCACTCTGTGAGCAAAAGAAGTAGGTGTATTTCAAAAGATGTTTCCTAAGTAGGGAGAGCTCTTGTGTAAAGGTGCAAAAGTAATGGCAGCAGCCTGTATCTTACCTGTCCTGAGAGGTGCATGTCACTGGGCCTGTCTGCCTGTCTGAATACTGTTACTGAACTTGGATGAGAAGGTTGTGGATTGTCTAAGAGTATTTGATTTGCTCCTCTTATCTACTGGCACAACTGACGTTAGAGAGGAAAAAAATAATCCAGAAATACTGTTCTTGTGCCAGTGTTAATACACAGTGTCATATTTATGTATAAAATATACACGGAGAGACTGAAGAGTAAATTTGCTAACCCATATGTCTTTAAAAAATAAAATAGTATTCTGAGTGTTCTGAAGTACATCTCCTTTAGTCAGTCAGTAGTGTCAATATTAATACATGCTGAACTTGATTAATTGAAGTTTTTCTACTGTTACTACTCTCCAACAGAATCTTTTTGCACTGGCTGGTGATGAGGAGCCTGAAGTACGCAAAAACGTTTGCCGTGCGCTTGTAATGTTGCTGGAAGTTCGGATGGATCGCCTGCTTCCTCATATGATTAGTATAGTTGAGGTGAGTCTCATTTCCTAGATCTTCTGCAGATTCCCCTGTTTGACATTGCAGAAATAATAAATAAAAAGCATTCATCAGAACAGGTATGTTGCTCTTGCACTTGCTGGCTCTTTGTTTCTCTTTAAGACTGAGATTGCAAAACTTTATTCTTATCTAATTGCAACTTGACATTGTGTTTGACAGGCAGTGCATATGTTGGTTGTTTATTCTCCATTAAATCAGTTATCCCAAAATGGCTGGGATCACAGCCAGACATGGCTTGACCCTAAGTGAGAAGATTATATTAAGAATCTAGCACTAGTGCTGAAACTACTCCAGTTTACACATTGAAGCTGTCACTTTTTTGGATGTGTTGACCATAACAAGGATAAAGCATGTTATTTTACATTGCTGAGATGCTTTTTGAGCTACTAATGAAAAAGTTCTAACATAAATATTCTATTTTATACAAGTAATTAATTTTTATATTGTGTAGTACATGCTTCAGAGGACCCAGGACCAAGATGAAAATGTGGCTTTGGAGGCATGTGAGTTTTGGCTGACTTTGGCTGAACAGCCGATTTGTAAAGAGGTATTATGTCGGCATCTTACTAAGTAAGTATCAAGAATTACAACTCATATTTATTTTGAGACAGTCCTTTTAAAATTTCAGTTGGCTTGTTCATGGATACTCTTAGAGAATATGTAAATGGCTTGCAGTATGCTTAGAAGAATTCTTCTGTAGCTAGTTCTTCTGCATAGTAAAATTGAAAAGACTTCTGAGGATTTCAGAGCCAGTGAACTCCAGAAACAATTTAACTGTCACTGTAGTGCTTACCTCGAATTTAACAAGCTGTTATGCTTCACATGAATGTGAAGATACAGTAAAATGCACTTAAGCTCAAGTGAACAACTCCACATGACATTACCTGTAATATCTGGTGTACCATGAATATGTCATCTTGACTACTGCTGATGTAGGCATCTCTATGCAATGCTTCAGTGTGCATAGTCATGCAAAGTCATTTAAAAGAAAAACATAAACCATAATTACATGATTTGGATTTAGAAATCAATTTTGTATCAATTATTATTACAATTTAAACTTGAAGAAACCCTGTACTATTTGTTCCTTCATACTTCTACAGCCTAATAGTAGTTTAAGTTTCAAAATCTTTTTCGAAGTTTCAAAAAGTTTTCCTATGCCTCAAGAGATAAATCTTTGAATGGGAGTAAATACCCATGTTTGTAGTGTAAATATCTCTTTGTCTGCAACTTTGTCTGTGCTTGCAACTTCCCCCAGACTAATTTGAAGTCTTTTGCAACAGGAAACTAGTTCTTCAGTGTTGCCAGCAAAAGAATACTTTCTTTTAATGTATGCATTCAAGATTTTTTAAATGAGGAGAGCTCTCTCCAGATTTTGAGTGGAAGAGCAAAATGACAGAGGAGACACATTTTTCTCAGCAAAAATAAGCATTATAGATGTGAAGTAATTAAAAGAAGCAAAATTTTGGTTTTCTTAACCAATTAAAAAGTAGAAAATTTAGATTTAAAACATGTACTGTTGCAGAGAAAGAATAGGCATGAAAACCAGGAAAATAAGTATTACGAGAAATTATTTTCAAATTTTAAAATGATCTGATTTAATTCCTACTTTTGTAGTTCAAAAGGCAAAAGAATGATAGTACATACTACAAGTTCCTGATACACACTGCATAGTTAATAAGTACTAGTATGAAATCTCTTTTGGCCTTCATGAACCTTGACACTGCAACAGCAGCATACTCATTTTTTTAGAAAAGCTTTTAAATTTCTAGAAAAATAAAGTAATAACAGTCACATCACATTTTCCCCATGATCTTTTAATGTCATTTGTGTTTAAGGCAACTTATTTGTTTGTGAGTCCTATTTGACTAGGGAGCTATATAAGCTTGTCAGTACTTGATAATCTTAAAATTTTTTATGTTGGATTAAAAGTGAGACAAGATCTTCTTAAAACTTGCTCACGTGGTTTCTAGCATCTGTTCCATTTTATGCCTGTAGGCTTTCTTATAAAATGTATACTTCACAAAGTATGCTGCAGAAATGCCAATGAATTGCTGACAATGTTTATACTTACTATTCCTTCATTTAAAGTTTAGAACATAATATGGCATGTGTGAATATTAGAGCAAGCCTGATACCTTCAGAAACAATACTCATCTGCAGAATATAAAAAGATTGAGTCTGTCACTGTTGCTGCATCATCCATGGTTATTATTAGTTTCATTTGGCTTACATATTCTTACAATTTTCCTTTTGTTGTGGTGAACATGTTTTAATGGGAAGTATTTGACTTTTTTCCTTAGTACTTTTTAAACTATACATCTGTACAGTTGGAGCACCATAATAATAACCTGTTTAATAATTAAGTAAATCCTAATATGGATTAGTCATGATTTCTGCAATGTTGAAGGCTTGTCTTACTGAAATAATCACAAGGTGATAGGAGAGCTTAATGTAGTTCGGCCTCCATCTTTAACAGTATTGAGGTAGAGTCATCGATAAGTAAGTGAAGTGACAAGTGCTGTTGGCAAGAGTCAACTTATCATGCTAATTATGGGAGTTTGAATTCTTACTGAAAACCTGGAGATGTAATTTCTGAAAGGTACTTCCAAATAAGTTCATCAGTTGTGCCATCTGGCTACTTCTATTTAAAAGTCTGCAGTTTGAAGTAACACTTTTTCTCATTACAACATATTGATGAATTTATGACATGGAACTTGGTTTAGGTACTAGCTCTTTTTATCAGGCTAAGGTATTTTTACTTTTGAGTTGGGAAGTAAGGCTTACAACCAAAATTATGGCCCATATAATTGAAAACTGGTTTGCTTTTTTATATGTTATTTTGATATGTATAAATATTTCTTTGTAGGCTGATACCTGTGCTGGTAAATGGTATGAAATATTCAGAGATTGATATTATTCTGTTGAAGGTGAGCATCAGTTTCTTTCACTCTGCTGGTATAGTTGGTTGGTTTCTGACCTATAAATCATAATGATTCAGATCAGAATGGGCAGACCTAGCCTACCATCTGTTCAGTGGAAAATTAGCTTTCTGGGGAAGGTATGCTATTCCAAATACTAAATGCAACTAATGCCGTGTTTGTTGGAAAATAATCTGTGGCTCTCCTGCTTTGGCCCAGTCCTCTCCCACACAGTTTAGGCAGGGATGCGATACTATTACCATGAACTGCTGCAAGAACGCAACATTAAAAAAGTGTTCAGAACTAATTCTAATGCCTTCTAGGTTGAATACATGGCTTTTTCCTTCACTACATATGTCTATGTATCAACATTTCTCAATCACTTCTTTCTGTTTAATTCCTACTGAGTAATTTCTTAACAAGAAGGATACTTCGTGGGTGAGCGTACCTCTCTTGCTAATATCTTCCTATTGCTTGTCTGGTAAATGCAGCAGTAGAACACAGAAACAGTGGCATGTTTTTAGTTGAGCAGCTCAGGTGGGACGTGCATCTTTTATACACTTACAAAATATTGAACTAAAACTGCATTGTTACGTTTCTTAAACAATACAGTTGGACTAGTTTATCTAATAAAACAATTTGATGACAGGGGGATGTTGAAGAAGACGAAGCTATTCCAGATAGTGAGCAGGATATAAGGCCTCGTTTTCATCGTTCAAAGACGGTGGCTCAGCAGCATGAAGAAGACGGTATTGAAGATGATGACGATGATGATGATGAACTTGATGATGATGATACTATTTCTGACTGGAATTTAAGTAGGTCAAAGTAATGTGTGAAATGCTTTGAACTAGAGCTACTTGCATAATACAGGAACCACAGCAAAAAGACATTTGTATATAGGAATACCAAGGCTTTGTTTTTGACTCCAAAAATAACTATCTGCTGACATAATTGGTGGGTATATTGGAGGGGGAGCTTTTGAGATGACGCTTTGACTTTTGTATTGGCAAAAGCTATCCATCTGTATTTTGAATATGACAGATCAAGTTACAAATAATTATTTGATACAATCCAATGGAGCTTTTTGAGTATTACTTGTTTAAATTCAGTTTAAAAAGAGAAGAAAAAGCTTTGCACATTGATAACTGGAGCAAGCTTATTAGTAATTTCTTTAATTTCAGTCTTCCCTCTAAAATTGGGTTGTGATTGGTTTGGGTTGGGTTGTTTTTTATTCCCATATGAATATTCTACTACCTATGGCCATTACAGGTATTTCTTTTCTCAGTGAGAAATTGCTTCTGACCAGAATACAGTGCTTTAGTGTGGAGGTAGGAGATGACTCTGAGGAAACCAGAGTTCAGATGGCCTATTGTGGGTGTCATAGGACCTTTAGGCTAGTAGGCCACGTTATATACAAAGAAAACACCACAGACTGTTTTTTAAGTTCAGTGACAGAAAATAGCTAGTGAAATTCTGACAAATCTGATTTAAATTTACTTTGCAAACAACCTCATTGTGGAATAATGCTTCAAGATGTGGACATAGCCACATAGGGCTTTTTTCCCCCAAGGCCACAAGTTTTCACAACAGGTGAATGTAACTTCAGCCTTACGACTAAACAATTTTGAGACCTATCTGGAGAATTATTGTTGTTGAAAATACGAGTGCAAATATGCTTGTTTCGGTAAAGCTGCATCTAGAAAAAAGTATAGTTTTCTGTTCTTAATACTCTTCTTGTCACTGCTGTGTGTAGAGATTGCAGAATTAAATAGGCATTTTCTGAGAAAGAGCTCAAATGACATAATGTGCCCTGTGATGCATGGTTTTGATTAAAATGGTGAAAAAGCTGAAGTTGTACAGGAATAGTGGCCTAAAAGAGAAAGAGTAGAACAATTTAGAAATCTGTAATGACATACGTTATCTGAATTTGAGAAAATTTGAATTATCTGAAAATCAGAATTGTGTGCCCTGTTTTGTATCCAGTGTTCTATATTTGACTTCCAATTTGAACAGAGAGGAAGCACCAGCATAGGTTGGCAATTAGTGGCATTGCTTATTAATGAGACCAGTGCAATCGTTTATGACAGATTAAGAAGGAACTGATATAGTAAAAATCGCTTTCTAAGAGCTATGGCTTTACACTGGAGCACAGTGGATCCCTCTGTAGAGTAACGGAGTGGAAATATGTTCCCTCCTAGTGCACTGAGAATCCACTGGCAGCTCAGAGTTAAAAAGGGGATTATATTGCCTATCTACAAGGATTTGTATAATAAGCAGAGATTAACACTGTTAATTCCCTTCAGGAAAATGTTCTGCTGCTGCTCTAGATGTCCTAGCTAATGTATTTCGTGATGAACTTCTGCCACACATCTTGCCACTGTTGAAGGAATTGCTCTTCCACCCCGAGTGGGTAGTTAAAGAATCTGGTATCCTTGTTCTTGGTGCAATTGCTGAAGGTAAGGCAACAATTCATATCTGGTTGTTGATTTTTAAACTGGTTCTAAAGCAGCTTGGGTGAACTTAACTAATGCAAATAAGTGTATGTCCTTAGCTGATTTGGTTTCAGTGATCAATCTCTTCATCTACTGATAGGTGACTACAGTTATTTTATTTTTAATTTTCAAATTTCTGCATGTTTGGGAATCTGAACAGGTTACATAATTTCCTTTATTTCTCCCTTTCTAAACTCTACAGTGCACAGATGTCAGTATCTCCCAAAATACTACCTTGATTTCATAGAAGATAAATATTTAATAAATTTTAGCCTTAGATTTTAAGTGTTTTAAGAAGTGGAGAAGAGCACTCCTGTGATTTCAGTATACTAAGATGCCTTTTGTAGACGGGCCTCCAATTAAAATAGGCTAACAGCCATTGTTTTTTACTTGGTCACAGTCTTGCTTGGCTTTTTGCCTGAAGTTCCAACAGCTCTGTCTGTTTTGCGGCTGAAGAAGTAGATTTGGGTCCATGCCTGGCTTATCTTTCTTTTCCCACAGTGTCTATCTAATGAACATACTTTTTAAAACTGTTACTAGAAAATTTTTAGTTGATTTTGATTTGAAGTCCAGCAAGGTGGAAGTTGGTACTTCAGGCAAATCTCAGTCTACCTGCCCTTGCTGACTTGAAGCTTTTATTCATGATCAATATTTGAATGATTTTAGGAAAAACAAAGATATTTGAATTTCTTAAGGAATCCTTTTTCATGGGATGATTTGTTGTCAAGACAGTCTTTCTCTGCTTGATATTTTCTTGCTTACTCTGAGTAGACTGAAGTAGGAACTTTAAGCTTTAGAAGCTTTATATGGAGGTACTTGTTATACTACATTCAATAAAGCATGGGAATTTCTGTAGACTGGGGAAACACTGAAGTAGAAATGTAATTGAAAATAATGTAACTTTAATTGCAGATTTTAGTTATTTAATTTTAATAATTTTAATTATTACATAATACTGTTATGTTTATGTAAGGTGTTTTTTAATAACTTTATATAAATTAGGTAGCTTGCTTTGTTAAAATATTTGTGGTTTTAACATTGCATGTTGTATTCCTATGTGATAGAGAATGAAAATATGTTTCTCATAGGTAACAGAAAACAATGGAATTTTTCATTAATTCTGGTACTGCAATAGCTATATTTTTCTTTCCAGGCTGCATGCAGGGTATGATTCCATA
>VZRX01007822.1:0-60623 GCA_013398075.1 Notiomystis cincta | reverse complement strand
TACATATACAAATATATATATATTTACTTATAAATAGATTTTTGTGTATCTATGCACATACAAACACATATGCATAGATATATATATGTATGAACCTACAAACAAAAAGAAAAAGAATACAGATTAAAAAACCTGTATTGTTATCATAGCTCATACATAAAGAGAGTGGTGAAAAACACATAGTAGTGAAAAAAGAAACAGTTATCAACACCTTTTTGAATACTGTCTGTTATGGCCTTATTGCAGTTCTCATAGTTACCTAAAATTTCTCTAAGCTGATTTATATTGCTTTCTGCCACGTAACAGATATACTCTGATAGATACTCTGGTATATATATTTATGTATATAGAAAATTAAAATATTATATGATAAAAATACTAAGTGTTCAAGAAAGAAAGAACTGAAATTAAGCATTTTGAAAAGATTATCTGGAGATAATAATTCTCTGGAGCTAGTTAAATTACATGTTTTCTTTGGCAACAGAGCTGATATTGAAAATTCCCTTCTCCAGTTATCCCTTCCTGTTCAATCATGTCCATTTATAGAGAGTGTATGAAGCCCAGTCCATAAAGTGCTGGTGACTTAAACACGAAGGGGAAAGAGGGAGAATGGTATGCTTTTGGAAGCTATAGTGTGTAAAAACTGAATATTTTCAGTGGGAGTATCTTTAATGGCAGTAAAAGTTTAAAAAGTAAATAAGTGTCACAAAAGCTAATTATGGCTAATTATTGCTGACTTAAAAAAATAGTGTATTTATTAGGTAAAATGATTCAAATATTCCATGGAATACATTAAAATTAGACTACGTCTCTGTAATACACCATCCTGCTCCACTTAAGGAGCTTTTTCTTAATATGACTATTTTTATTTGCAGTGGAAATACAAATTTAGGAACCCCTCTCCTTCTACAGATCATGAGAACAATACTCAGTACTTGATTTTTCTTAGAGAAATAAATTTGCACTCACAAGTTTATGAAGACAACAGAGAAATAAAGGAAACATTTCCATGAAATAATACTGACATCTATTAGACTGCTTTTAGAAAATGATTGTAAAATAGGTACAGTTTCAGATGAGGGAATGCTAATGTAAAAAAAATCTGTCCATTTATTAAGGGGATTACTCTCATACAGTATTAGCTAAGTAGTTATGATCTTTAGGAAAATAAGTCAAAATGTTGCTTTTCATATATTTTAAATAGAGAACAAGTGATAGATAATAATCTGAAATCAAGACTATAAGACAAATGCTTTAATCTCAGAATATAAATAAATTCCTGAGCAATTTGTATGTTAACTGGTAGGCAAATAATAACACACCTAGCAAGGTCAAACAAGAACATAATATGCATTGGAAAATGCATTATAAAGCTATGTAGTAAATGACACTGTTATTAAAAAAATGTAACCATGCACTGAAAAACACATAGCAAGAGTATGATTAGTACATTCAAAACAAATTTACATAAAATTACTGAACACTAAAGGAGTAAACAATTTGCACTTTCCCAACTGCCTTTAAACACCATCCTCTTGTTTCTGTCCTCATGGAGAAGGACTACAGAAGTATTCAGGTACTTCATTTCAGCAGAAAAAGATGCAGTGGAGTTCAGTTTCTTCATAGCAGCCCATATGGTGCTGAGCTTTGTGGCTAAAACTGTTGATAACACACCAGTATTTTGGCTCAACCTTCTTTACACAGCATCAAGGCTTCCTGTCCTGTCACTTTTCGACCCAAAGCAAGCAGACCTGGGCACAAGAGGTCAGGAAGGGACACAGACAGGACAGCTGATCCAAATTGTCTAAAGGGATATTCCAAACCATAAAATGTTGTGCTCAGCAGCAAAAGCTTAGGGAAAGGGGAAGAAAAGCTGGACTTTCAAAGCTCTGCTGTTTTCCCAAAAAACATTTACAGATGCAGAGTCTCTGCTTCCCAGAAGTGTCTGGACATCTGCCTGCTGATGGGAAATAGTGAATAAATTCCTTATTTTATATTGCTTGCAAACACAATTTTTCTTTCTTTATTAAACTGTCATTTTCTCAATCCATGACCTATCACTTTCCTTTGATTTTCATCCCAACCCAAGAGAGAAGACAGTGATCAGGAGGTGGCAATGGTGTTTGGCCACTGGCCAGGTTCAACTCACTACTCAGAGAAGAATCAGGAAAAATTAGAACTTATATTTTTATCACTCTATGTGTATATATATTTACTGTATTTTTAACTTCAGCTGAAAATTTTGCAGGGTTTAAATCTGCAATCATAAATGGCAAGTGTCTCTCTTTATTATATCTAAAAATTTCTCCCTGAGATTCAACTAAATTAAACAACTCATGTACATAAAAGCAATATGCTACATCTGTGCATTAAAATGAAAAAAAAGGCTTCGGGATCAGTGTAGAAAAAGTTGTGACTGTTTCATATTTCCATGGGTCCACAAAACATTTGCATTCAATGCTGATCTAATATAGCAGCTAAGAAAAAATGGAAATCGCTTATTTTTATAGTAAAACTCGGATGGCAAGCAGTAATGTCAGCTATAAATTGGATCCTACAGTTGCAGATGATGGAAAAATGGAGATAAGTGTGTAAAAAATTAGCACTTCCTTCCGAAGATTATTTCACCTCCTCCTGTCAGCTGCATTTCCTGAGAAAACATCTCTTGCTCACTTATTATACACTCAATTTAACTACTCACTACACGACAAATCAATGCAAATTGCACTTTTTCTGGCTATACCACTATTTATGATCCATCAGAATATTATTCCAGGATTGAGATGACTGTTGCACTCATTCAGTTGAAGTCATGTTTGGAGCATACTGGTCTACAGATCCTAGACTTACAGGAAGTCTATCAAGGAGATAGAGAGGGAGAACTGACAACAAAAGGAGTTGGGTGATGGGATAGGAAATGTGTGTGTGGGAAAACGTAAGTTATGTGTAAGAATTAGAACATAAAAGGCAGCAGCTTAAGACAGCCTGAAATGGACATAATCATAAAATATTTCCTACAGCATCTAGCATCACTATCTCTGATCCAAACCGAACAAATACCTGAAAACCTAATAAAGATACAAGACTAGCAGGGTAAATATAGTGGAGTATCTTGCAGTTGCCATTTGAAGGGTTGCTAATGAGGAACACATGTTTATTCTCTTTCACCTGATGGCAAAAATGCGAGACCCTTCCAGAACAAAGGGTTTCATGCTCAACAGTGTGTGCACTGGTGTTGTGACTGTTCCAGGGATCCCTCCCCATCTCTCTTCTGGATGCAGATGGTGTTCTCACCTTACCTGCTGAATATGACAACCAAACAGATCCATTTCCAATCCTTTTTGCCATTTCTCTTCCTCTGCTTGATTGGCAGCCTGACTTGAATCATTACTAGATTTAATCAATTTGTTGGCAGTCTCCTCTTGACGAAAGAGCCTTCCCTTAAATGGAGACAGCTTGTTGGTTAGAATGAAGGCCAGCAATGGAGCCTTTACAGCAATAGCTCTCTTCTGCTATCTCTGAACTATCCCCTTTCTCAGCTGCTTCTAAAGACTTGGCTGAAGAAAAAAAAGGAAAAAAAAAGCAGTAAAGAAGCAAAAGGCTCCACGTATTAACTGCAAATACTAACTTGGTGCACATCCATACAGAACATTGGTGATAATGGCTCAGGGTCCAGACGGTCGTCGGTGATGACAGGTGTCCCTCAGGAGTGCTATTTAATAGTGTTATTTAATATCTCCATCAATGACACAGCAAAGGGACAAAGTGCACCCTCAGAAAATTCACAGATGACCTCAAGCTGAGTGGTGCACATCCTTCAAGCCTGGGATGCCATCCAGAGGGATCTGGCCAGTCTTGAGAGTTGCACCCATGGGAATCTCATGAGGTTCCACAAGGCATAGTGTACACTGCTGTACTTGGGTCAGGGCAACCTGCAGTGTCAGCACAGCCTGGGGGATGAACAAATCCAGAGCAGCTCTGCAAGGACTTGGTCTTGCTGGTGGATGAGAGGCTGGACAGGACCTGGCATTCCCACCCCAGAAACCCAGCTGTATTCTGGGCTGCATCCAAAGCAGCATGTCCAGCAGGGTGAGGGAGGAGATTCTGCCCCTCTACTCTGCTCTGGTGAGAGCCCATCTGCAGTGCTGTGACCAATCTGGGGTCCCAAGGGTCTAAAAGAAATATGAAGAGGAACTGTTTATAAGGGCATAGAACAAGGGCAGTGGCGTCAAACTGAGAGTAGGTTTAGATTAGATATTTGAAAGAAGCTCTGCATTGTGAGGGTGGTGAGACATGGCACAGGCTGCCCAGAGAAGTTGGCAGTGCCCCATTCCTGGAAGTGTTCAAGGCCAAGTTAGATTGGGCTTTGAGCAACCTGGGTCCCTGCCCACATCAGGGGAATTGAAACTGGATGATCTTGAAGGTTCCTTCAAATCCAACCCATTTTATGATTAATAATCTTAATCAGAATTCATAAACAGAATTTCTCTTTTTTTTCCACAATATATTCCACTGATATCTATTAATAAAGATATAAAATAAACCAGGAAAGACATAGAAGACTGCAAAGATCTGCCAAATGTATGAAAATGCTGATATAGCTTTAACAGACATTTTGCTGCATCCTCATCTCTCTCAAAAATATATTGTTGATTTTTAGCTTTTTAAATAAGAGCTAAAATAAATCACTTGTGACTTTTGAAAATGTGGAGTAGAAACATTTCTGACATTTCAGTTTACAGACGAAGTAAACCATCATGCACAAAATATTTCGATGTATTGTTAAATTGCTCATTTTTGTCCATTTGCCAGAGAACAAAAAACATTTAAAATGATAAGCATGTAACATTACTAGGTCAAAAAACATAATTTTCTAGATTGCATTTTACATGCAGTTTTAAAATCTGTTTCACGTTAATTATCAGTGACCTATCCAATAGCCTGAAAAATTACATGACTGAGGTGGGCACGGAAAGCTTCATATCTGCATATATAGATCATTATGTCTTTTGATCACTACAATGAACTCTCCAATAAAATTTATTTATTTTTATTTACAATTGTTTTACATAAAGTTTGACTGATGAACTTGAAACTAAAATAGAAATACATGGTTCATTTACATTTCCATCCAAAGCAGGGGTAAGATGGCAGTAATAAATAATCTTTAAGGAAAGATAATATTGAGGGACAGTGCACAGAAATTAGATAAATAAGACAGATACTAAAAAACAAAACAAAACAAAACAAAAAACTGTATGCTATGGCTTAGTTCTGCAAAAAAATTGATCCTTCTACTGAATCCAATTGTCAAATGTCAGTCTTTCAGCATAAATAAAATTTTGTTTATGTACCACTATCTTTAAGTAAATAACAGATTTAAAATTTTAAATATTTTTTCTGCAAATTCTACCTACATCCTACCTCAAAGTATTTCAGGATTTCTCCATTGGCTTTTTTGATTTTTTTTTAATACAGTCTTGACTTTTTAAATAAGTTTGCATTAAGCACTTAAGATTGAGACAGATGATGTTAGTATTCAAACTACCTGCTGAAACGTAGTTAAATTTACTATTAAATAAGAGCATTAGAAAGTAGTATTCCTCAACACTAGAAACTTTCAGTTTTATCAAATCATTATGAAATCTTTCTGTAAAATCTTTATGTACACTGCCCCTAGGAAAAAGCTTCTACTGCAAGTCCATATCTCTACAGTTCTTATTCCTAGACTGCTTATCATATTTCAAGTTCAAACACTGAAGTGTTCTCTTTACTAGCCCTAATGTTATTCTCAACTGATATGAGCAGGATGCAATGCTGCTGTGTGAATTTCAGTGTCAGCTAAATTTCAGCTTTTAGGGTTTTGCCATTCTATTATATTCTCCTAAAACTCCTTTTATTCCTGAAAAATATTGTAAATTATTCAAATTCCTGTTGCTGAGTTTTTCAGCTAGCACTCCATTTTTTTTTCTGATGTCAGAGTTGAGGTTTTCATACTGAATTTCAACAATTATTTTCATTAGTTTTCACAGGGATAAAAATATCAAAAACCCTCTTGTATTCTTTTTGGGTTTTTTTCTTCATCGCTTATAAAAGATGTGCTCTAAGTGACATGACAAATCTTCCTCTGCATATCTGTTCATAAATCTTGCTTTTAATTCTGCTGGTCATTTCTATTAAGGAGCAGAAAAGAGCACCCCAACATTAGAAAACATTGAGGCATCAGTTATTTATTTACAGTTGTACCAAACAGTATCTTAACTTTTCCTTATTTGCTTGCTTAGATTGCCATGCCTGGGGTGGTTTTGGGTTTGCTTTCAGTAATGTACTGCTGAAATAAAATATCTCTGACTACACAAAATTGAGCTGAGTAGCTCTTTTCCCTGGTGTACCACTGTGAAGTTAAAACCTAGATTCCGTGAAGGAACTTAACATATTACTCTCATTTGAGTCAGTTACTCTCATTTCAATAAAATTTGTTAAGCATAGTATTTAGCAAAATTTTGTATAAAATTTTGCTTGTGTAGTCCCATCAGCGAACACACAGTATTTTGTCAAGTGCAAGTTCAGTTCTAAGAGCAGAATCATTCAGGCTTTAGTTGGAACTGTTCTTCTGTGATTTATTGTATGAAAAAATTTGTTGATTACATGCTCTCTTTATGGTTTATGGTATATTTTAACACCTTTGAAGAAGGAGAAAACACTTCAACACTTTATGTGTTAATGCTACTCAGAAGTCTCTTTTCTTGTACTGCATTCAAGGTTAAAGAAAGAAAGAAATTCTTGTGTCTGTTAGTTAATCTCTTGGAAATGTGGCAAAGGCAACAGGATTGGCCATAAGAGTCATCACCTATATCCTGGCAGAAACACCTATTTCAAACAAATTTTTAATGAAACTACTGCATTCCATTAAATGCACATGTGTTTTCAAAAATTTCTATCTGTGTCAAGTAGTTTCCTGAAGGAATGAGTTTCAAAGATGAATGATACACAGACCATGTCCCTTTTTCCATTCTTTAACGTGGTCTTTAAGTAGTTTTGACAAGGTTTTATGGGAAGTGTGTCCAGTAGTGAATCTTGGAATTTTCCTAGCTCCCAAATGAAAATTTTAAATGCAAGATACAGTAAACTGTGATCTTTCTTTCATTTATCTTTGAAACTAATTTCTTCAGCATACTACTGATATGTGAACAGAAACTGAAAAAGGAAACCTTTCCAGCAGATATCTTCATGCATTTAAAATCTTGCTGTTCTATTCCTGATCAAGTCTTGTACTCTTTAGGCTAAAGAACTTAAATTAGTGCATGCCTACATTAGTTTTCAGTTTCTAACTTTCTCCTTTTTTTCCAAATTTCGCAATGGATTTGCATCCTTTGTTGAAAATGTGAGGTTATAAATGTGTATCATATTCTGCCAAAACAAGACAAAGTTATTGACTCCTGGAATAAGATTTGAAATTGAATTCTAACCAGTTATCCTAAAGTAATCTCTGTTGAATAAAATTACCTCATGGGTCAGCATCCTTTTCATCCAGGAAGAGGTAACTTCAGTAATAATTTACTCATTAATTACCTAAGGATGGATCTAATTCTGATTTATTAAAAGAGCTCCCAACTTATTTTTTGTTTTAAATTTTTTCTGATAGAATTATTTAATACTTTTTCCATCAACATTCTAGTCTTGGCACACTTAATGAATGCATTTTTATTGTGTAGGTGTATTATTTTCATTATCATTTAATCAAAAGAAATTATCTTTGATTATAGATGCCAAGACAAAACTGTTGTATGTTACATGGTGGAGAATGCTTATAACCACCATATTAAAAAGCAATTATCTGGTGGACCTGAGTATTCATGAGTTAATTATCAGCATAGTATTTATTCAGAACATACGATGTAAATGGTGTCTTTTGTACTGCTTATTATGAGCCTAATTCCGTCCCAAACACTTATAAAGTCATTCATGTTTCAGTTTTATATGCACAAATGACTCGTGGTGCTCCTGAGTAAAAAGTTGCAGATATTTGGAGATATTTGCAGATATTTATTATGAAGCATACTCCACATATGTACTTCTGCAGGCATGAATATCAAAGGGATTTTGTGGTACTCAAATGCCCTTCCTATTAAAGCATGATGATTGTTTTTAACCAATCATTTTCATAGTTTCAGGCCATGCCTTTTTTCCTGTTAGAAGTTTTATCTTGTTTAATATTGACATTTTGTGTGTTATTATTTAATGTACAAATAAAATCTTCTCTCTCACACATCATATCTGAGTTTATACCAAACCATGTAGGAAGGTAAATAGTAATAGAAGTACTATAGTCATTTCAATTTTGCTTAGCTATGTTGTATTCATTTCCCCAGTCAAAGTAAACCACTTTCCATCTTTTCTAAGTGTTCCTTTTACTGAAAATGTCATTGGAGAAATGGTAAGAATATGTTTGCAGTTTTTCTTCCAGAGCATTATACATTTTTTCATTTAATGAAAAGAAATTTTGGACTTTCTTTTGCGCAAGGTCAACAAGCCTTTAGCTACTGTCTGTAAAACTAATTCTTCAATGTGACCTTACTAGCATTACATGCTTTATGTTTAGCAATCATATGAAGGATCATTGAACAAGATCAAAAGGAAAAAAGGTTTCTCAAGAAGGAGTACCTGAAAACAAAAGCTTTAAATCTACACACAGGAGAGGTTTTACTTGTTAAGTGCCAACACTATTAAAAGATAACTTTTTGTGATAAATTATTGTATTTCCCTCCTTCTCACTGAAAAGCACTTGGCTTTGTCAAAACAAGAGTTAATAATAAGGTATATATTTGCCCTCTTTGAAAATTTTACCTTCTGCAGCTAATCTGGCTGCCTTCTGTGATATATTTGTTTTGTAAAAAATACACTTCACATGAAAGTTACAGCGAATGAAGGACATCAGCATTGCATCAAATTGGTTTGACACAAGAGATGTAGAATTCATGCCATTTCATTAGCAATCATGAGACTGAAGCAGGTATCATTAAGTTCTGCTGAGAGCTAAAAACCTGCCAGCTAAGAGGGAACACAGGTGTGTGAGTGATGCATTTAGCTCACATCTCAGCTGAAGGAGTACAAATAGTCTGGTAAATCATCAGTGTGCAGTAAACATTGTAACAGCCACGTTCTTACTGAGAAGAGAAGATTCAGAGAAAAATGAGTCATCACAGTGCAAGTAAATGGATTAACTCTAATAATGGATACTGAAAGCATTATTTTCTCTTAAATATGCTGGAGGTAAAGCTTTTGAGTATCAAGAGTCATTAAATCAAATTAAAATGACATATCTCATATGAACTGACCTCTAAATCATTACACTAGTGAAAAAAAAAAAGAAAAAAAAGAAAAAGGAGGTTAAAGTCTTAGTGTTAGTTTGGAAAATAAAGTAGAAATTCAAAAAACCTCAAAGGGCTGTCTTCAGCATCTTTATCATGTAATTGGAAGATGAGGACAGAACCTTTAGTTTTTCCATTCCTCCTGTCAGAAACAAGGTAACCTAACTACAAGCACGAATGTTGTATCAAGGAAACATTTCCTCTTGCTTCAAATTTCCAACTGCAAAGACATTTGCAAGTTCTTCATTACAGACTTGGGCTTGTTTATTTGCACCTTATAGCTCAGTAGGATATATTATAGTTATCCTTATCTGCTGTTTTTTTTCCCTCAAGATGATAATGCAGATAATAAAATATTAAAGAAAAATATCTATTTCAAATCACAGCTGGAGGAGGAACATTTAAGGCTCTGATGCCTTTTTCTAAACTACACCAGAAGTGACATTTTAAAAGAGCTCTTTCAAGAATAATTATGGGATGTATAAGCTTTGAGATTTAAGTTGCCATGGCCCAAACTGCTGAAAATCTTTAAGTAAAGTTGCATGATTTTTAATACCTCCAAACTTAATGGAGAAATAAACACCGCATAAAACCAGCAAATCTGGGATTTCAAAATATGACTGAATGGTGGGGTATTGGATGCATCTAATTACTACTAAGGAAACATCTTTGCCATCTGAGATGGAAAAACCTACAGTTTAAAACTTGTTATTCATTGAAAGCTGTCGTATTCTAAATCAGAACTTCAGTTTTACCTCCCTTTCAGTAATATAATACTGAAGTAGTTGTTTTAAAGTCTAGACTCAAACACTTTTTACAACCAAGATTAGTTTATTTAACTTTCATATAAAGTTTTTATTTTCATTTGGTCCAGAAGAGTTTAAAATTCAATGCTTAACCTGGAATAATTTTCTGATTAATAGATTACTAGCTGAAGTGTATGCTAAAAAAGTTTTTATCTTTTGACAGAATAAAGAATAAAGTATTGTACATTGTGTATTACTGTATACAAAATTGACATGGGATTATTTTTTTTCTTATTCATGAATTAAAGCCATAGTAGCAATGTAGTAGTCAGTTACCAGTACATGCCATGCAGTCCAGATACAGCATCTGCATGAATTTGCTAGATTGTGCAATTTCCATCAGTATACTCTTCAATCATCAAAATATATTTGAATACCTTAGTGCCTTGGAGTGAAATTTTATTTTCATTTAATCATTCAAGAACAATTCCAGTGTAACTGACATTTTACTCACCAAGAGCTGAAAAGTGTATTCTATTATGATTATTACTAGCAAGAAGATTAGAAAGAATGTATCACTGACAGTTCTCAGACATTTTGTCACTTTGGCAATATTTTTGAATTTTAAGTAAAGAAATCAAATACAATGGCAACAAAAATTACAAGGAAAGAATCTAAAACATTGATCTAAATTTTAACAAATGAAGATTCTACCCAGTTTGTTAAACTACTACCTGAAATATCCATCATGAAAAGCATGAACACTGGATTACTGAATTAGAATAGGTAGTTATTGTGTCTGTAGAACCTCTTTGCATATTTGATTGAAAATGTTCTTTTTACCTCCTGCATTCTCACATCATTGACATCTAACAGCAAAAAAAAATAAATGCTACCTTAACTTTTAATTTCTAACTGCTGGATAAGTGATGGACAGGTGAATCCACAAACTGTAACAGGCTAGATTATAATTCAGAATTATTTTAACAATCACAGAAGAAAACTGGGGAGTTTTTATTGTTTATCTTGAATTTCTTTACAACACTATTGCAGGTTGTTTGTTCAAGGAAGGGTGGTATCCCTTTGCTTCATTAGTACGTCTGGGAGGATCACAACACTGATGAAAGGGCTCACTAGAGCATATATATGATCCTTAATAAAATACAGCAGGATAGAAAAAATTTGCAATAAATTACAGCAGGATAGAACAATTTTGCTTATTACATTGTATAAGAGATTTCTTTATAACTCAAAAAGCTCATATATTTCATTTTCCAGCTCCTCAAGTACAAATACACTTTCCTTCATTTCTCTCCTACTGTGACATCTGACAGACTCATGCTGTGTCCCAACATCACTAATAACTTCTTCCCTCCAGACTTTTCTCCTAGGCTACTTCACTTCCATGCATATGTTTCCATTGCTTCTTTCTGCTCTAACAAACTTCTGATCAACCACTTGTATTAAATTTCAGTTTTCAAATTATTTTCACCCTTTTATTCCTCTTCCTAAAACTTAGCCTATTTTTTCCTCTTTTCTTTCCATTTAAAAAGTCCCACTCTTATATATATCAATTAAATATATCGATTTCATCTTCTCCCTGTATTTTTTCCCCAAAGGTTCAGACCTCTACTTCTTTTCATGTGCAACCTCTCATTACTTTGTTGTTGTTGTTGTTGTTGTTGTTTTTAATTAAAAATAGAGGCAATTTTTTCTCTCACTCCACAGACCTTTAGTAATTTTAAGGAAATACCTAAGCTAGAAAGGCACTGAACTGGTTGGTCCTTAGATCCTGCCAAAAGAGAGACAAAAATTAAACTCTTTACAAAAGAGTGTCAAAATTAAACCAAAAACAAAGCAGAGGAAAAACCCCAAATATTTAAGGTACTGAAGTACTGAAGACTTGTCATAGTTTGACATAGCTAAGCACCACACAGCCACTCACTCACTCCCCATCTGGTGGGATGAGGGAGAGAATTGGAGAGAAAACTCATGGGTTGAGATAAAGACAGCTTAATAGGGAAAGCAAAAGTTGTGCATGCAAGCAAAGCGAAACAAGGAATTAATTCAATACCTCCCACAGGCAGGCAGGTATTCAGCCATCCCTAGGAAAACAGGGTTCCACCACACATAACAGTTGTTTGGAAAAACAAAGACCATTACTTTGAATATTATCCCTTTCTTTTTTATTCCTCCAGCTGTATATGCTGAAATTGGTGTCATAATATCTGGAGTATCCCTTGGGTAAGTTGGGGTCAGCGGTCCCAGCTGTGACCCCTCCCAAAGTCTTGTGTACTCACAGCCTGCTCACTGGTGGGGGGGTAAGAGGCAGAAAAGGCCTTAACTCATATACAGAATTTAGCAGCTGCTCAGCAGTAACTAAAGCATTGCTGTGTTATCAACAGTTTTCAGAATAAATAAAAAATATAGCCCCATGCTGTAAACTAGGTGTAATCTAGTCAAAGCCAGCACAAGAGCTTAGAATCTTTCTGTTCCTTGGTCCAGTTCTCTTCAGGGCCATAAACATTTACCAACTTAGAAGATGGAAAATATCCAACTTTTTTTCCCTGCAATTGGATCCATAGTCTAATGTAGTATCATTCTCACCAATTCAGTCATTTCCTTTATTTAGTTTTTACAAGAAAAAGAAACATTTAAAATTACGCTAAGACAAATTCTAAGTAGCAAATATTTTTTCAATAATTTCACCCTTAAGAATCCAACAGACAAATAAAACCCCAGAAGTGCTTTGTCTCATGCTCTAAAGGAGAGAAAACCAAGAAATTATAATTTTATCTCTCAGATGCCCTGAAAATGAGTCAGCTGTTATATGCAAGTTTTCAGGATCTGCAGATGCTCATCAGAGATTTAGTCATTGTCCTGGGTAAAGCGAAGAAATGAGGTGGAGTTTCTGGCATTGTTTAATTCCATGCCAGCCATATCATTGCTGTGCATCTGGCAGGAGGTTGGTGGTGCTGGGAAAGGGAGATGCCAGAGCTGGAAGGAGGAAGCACATGGTTTTTGCCTGGCTCAGGGACAGAGGATCCAGGAGCGAGCCGTTGCTGTCACACGGCAGAGCAGCAGTGCGGCTGAGCCCCGCCGGACGGCGTGCGGGACGCGCTTCATTCACCACAGTGACCCTCTGTTCAGGCAAACTGGCTCCAGGTTTGGGTGTTCCTGCTTCCTGCTCTACTTGGACAGGCAGGGGGAGAAGTTAAGCTGCTGAAGCTTCCCTTTTTGCCATATTGCCTTCGCTGGAGACCGTGCTGAGTGCTGCCTGGGGGAACATGCAGTGGTGAATACCCTTTTGTGGGTAAAACACCCATTCTCGCTACTGTAACATAAAATCTTACTCCAAGTTATAACCTCTCCTAGTGTCCATCCATTACTGGAAGGGGTGGGGGAAAGGGAACATCTTGAGTAGATTTAATTTTCCAGACTGGTTTTTAACCACCACAGGCATCTACTGTTTTCTATTTTCCATCATTGACCTTGCATCACCTGTTTTCTCTTTTCAGGAGATCAATGGATTCATAAAAACAACTGTCTTTAATTACAAAGCCCCGATCACTGGTGAGACAACTTTTCACCTGACAGCTGCAGTGAAGCCAAAGGAAACAAGATAATACAATTTTTTAAATTTGTTTTTCATATGCAAGCCTTTGAAAAGATGAGCAACAAAAGAAACTACAGGATGAGTATATTCATTGGGACTTTTGTGTGTGTGCTCACATTGTGTATTCCACATCCAAAAATTCCTTGAAACATCTCAACAAAAAAAAATAAAATGAAAAAGGAACAGGCACCTGAATAGGAACAAGTACCCTGCCTTATTAAGCACCACTCATTGGAAATTTATTTTATTGCACCTTATATTTACTGCCAGTGCATTACAGCTTATCTGTATTCAGGACCACCTTTCACAGTGTGTTAAATAGGAAAATCTAAGCAGACATGGAACAGTAAGCAGATAAAAAATGCTTTTCTGTCTATTCTAGATACATCTCTTTCCCTCCTCCCCTTCATAATGATCATATTTCAATAACATTTTAACAACAGTTGAAAATAAATTCCTAAAGAATAAAAATTATTACTACTTTATAGCAACATGCATATGCATAGTACTTACACAGCATTAAAATGCCAAGAAACACAAAAAACAGCTAATCAAGTGTTATGATGTTATTCATAGTCACAGGTCTGCTGACATTCAGCAGGGCAGTCATGGGAGAAAAGGTGTGTGGGATTTGGAGCCACATTAACACATAGAATTGCTGAAGTTCAATGTGCAAGGACATCAGCTGAGGTAGAGAAACTACTAAACCTTACATACTTTAATTTACATTTCCAGATTCATAAATGTTTTATTTTAATTTCATGAAATCAGCTGTGATTCTGAAAAAAAAAAACTCATAAATTTGGCAAAGACAAGTGTCCCTTATGTATCTTTGCCTAGCAAAGATAAATGACGTTCCACTGCACTTCTTGCATCTGTACTTGGCATGCTAAAAAAGATCTGCACTCTCTTTCTCACCTGAGAGAAATAGGAAATTCTCACAAGCAAGGAAGACCTAAACCCATTGATTTCTGAGAAAGTTCTCTCCTTTTTTTTCAGGAAAAGCAGAGTTTCTATTTATAGTGGTTGTAAAAAACCCTGCAAAGGCATGAAATGAGCTGTTATTGCTGCAGCTGCTGTCAAAACTTGAAAGCCCTGGAATCACTACATGATTTTACTGTTTATAGGAATTTTGATTTGACTTACATCTAAGAAATGAGGATATGTAGTGAACTTCACAGAAGGACTTCTTGGTTACTCTGGACTCAACCCCTCTCTGAGTTCATGGAGGAGGCATGCTCCTTCCTCATGATGGGGCTGAGGGAGCCAGGCACAGGAAGTCTTCCCACCTAGGGGTACCACTTCTGTCCCCATAGAACAGAAATCTAAAATATCAGGCTATACTGACTGTGCATCTGAACAGGTTTCTATGGGAACTAAAGAACCACGGTAGACAAAAACCAAAGAAAACAGCATCTGTCAGAGTGAGATGAGTTAATGAGGCAACTGCTGTGACCATGTAGAGATTTAGCCCAGGGACAGAGAGTCCAAGAAGGATCAGCAAGGGGAGAAATTCTTAGGAGACATCCATGTTCAAATAATCATTGCCAAGAAGTCATAAAATATGCTAGGGCATGAAAAGAAATTACTGCAATTACTGAAATTGTGGAAAGCAGAGGCTGAACAGAAAAGCTATTTGCTTAAAGAAGAGATTAATCACAAGTTAGGATGCACAATTGTGTACAATTCAGGTTAGGGGAGATGATAATGGTGAGGATAGGAGGGGAAGCAGAATTAAAGTAGAGTAAATATAACCAATTCAGCAGGATTATGTTGTGAACTAATGGGAAGATGAACCAAGTACAATATGAAGAATGAATTACTCAAAAGACATGAATTGCAAAGAAGAATGAGAGTATTTCATTAGCTATTGTATATATTATTTTTATTAAGACTGTCTGGTTGGCAGTTGTAGACTGGATCACTGAAGAAAAAATATCTAAGGACTAAAATGTCTACATACCAATATTTCAAATTACTTAAAAAACAGTTGGAGACAACCTTTTTTTCCCACAACACAGAAAAAATCAACAAAATATTTCTTTTTGAAATTTCATCTATCTGTAAAAATTCTTAACTCCTTCTAAATATCAGGATTTTCAAGGATGATCTTGCATTTTTCTAGGTAAAAATTTGTCTCCTAGAGTAATTCCCTTTGCTATTCTCAGCTTCAGCTTTTGTTAACAGAGTAAACTCTACAATGAAAAGCATCAGCCCAATGAAATTGGGCTTTATACCAAAACAAGAAAGTGAATTTATCTCACCAGTGACAACTGTTAACAGCAAAGGAAACAATCAATAAAAGTCAACACTAGATTTCAAAAGAAAGGAATATGTCACATCACATCCCTGGAGAGGGAAAGGCTAAGAGAATTGGGTTTGTCCAGCCTGGAAACGAGAAGTCTTCAGAGTGACCTAATTGTGGCCTTCCAGTAACTGAAGGGAGCCCAGAAGGAAGATGGAGAGGGACTTTTTGCAAGGGCAAGTAGTCATAGGACAAGGAAAATGGTTTCAAACAGAAAGAGGGCAGATTTAGATTAGATATTTCTATCTTTTTTTTTTTTTTTTTTAAATCTTATTCTTACTGTGAAAGCAGTGAGAAACTGGAACAGGTTGCCCATAGAATGGGTTGTGGATGACCCATTCCTGAATATGTTTGAGACCAGGCTGTCTGTAGCTCTGAGAAACCTGGACTAGTGAAAACTGTTCCTGTCCATGACAGGGGAGTTTGGACAAGATGATTTTAACATCCCTTTTAACCCAAACCATTCTAGGATTCTGTAATTTTAAGTTCCCTTTCAGCCCAAACCAACCTGTGATTATATGGACTAACCTGTGTGAAGAACTATGTTATGATTTCTGCTTGAATATGTTTACTCTTTCATTAGCCTTCCCTCATTGAAATGCATCAGTCTTTTCTTTTTAACATCCGTACAGCTTTTGCAGACATAATTCCTGCAGCACAGGAAAGCGGTTTTTAATATATAAGAATGACACTCTACATCGTCAGGTATTTAAACCAGAAAAACCACTTTTCCATTTCTTCTCTTGTTCCAAGATTTTAAGCATATTAGCAAAATAAAAACTTTACTACATGAAGCTCACAGCTATCTGGTACTGGTGGTGTTTTCCCCAAATGACAGAGCTATTTTTGTTGTCTTCTTTTTTACTATGTTACTACATTAACTTCAGAGCACTTGCCACTTCCCTTCAACAAGTAGAGAAGGAAGGGGAAGATTCTCTCTGAGATAAGAGTCAAGAGTTCTGATACAGCTTTTAAATGAAGGAGAGTGTTATTGAAAGAGCACCATATGACCAGTAGCCATTATACAACAAAGTTATTCTGTCAATTGATGATAATGGGCTTTATCCATTGCTCTAAGGTTAATTGTACTGCCTTTGATGAAATGTAAAAAAGAAATTGTAAAGGACATGTTGCTAGCAAGCAACTCAAAATCTGTTTCTTCTGCTGAAATGTCAATAACCTTTCAGGACTTGCATTATTTTTAGAGAAACAGAGATGACATTTCTTTTGATGGAAGTGTTGCTTGATATGTCAATCAAACTATCCTCTGTTACTGTGTATTTAAAAAAAAAAAGAGTAAAAAAATTATGAGGTAGTTGGGTTTTTGCATTCTCATTCAGTCAAAATTGTTATTGAATTGAAGGAAAAACATTGAAGGTTTCCATGAGATTTTTGCTGTATATTCCACGATCTCTCTTAAAATAACAGTTCTAAATCTGAAAAAACCCTGACATTTCTAGCATGAGAAAAAGGAAATGAAAAACAATCTGGCAGAGACTGACTTTTGAAAAATAATTGCAACTGTGCTAGTGAAATAAAAATGGAATATTAATATTAAAACGTGGGTCTAACCATTTCTTTGCAACAAAATATAGGTCATTTAGCAAAAGAACTTCTACAGTGGAATAAAACCCCATACACTGGAGAAAAGCACATGGATTGAAAGTTTAGTAATGGGATTTGGAGCGCATGGGTTATGAGGTCATGAGTTCAAATTGAGTCCAATTTAGAATTGGCCAAGTACAGACCTTTTTTAACTTGTGTGCAAAATTATATAACAATATCGTATTACTTTCTAGCAGATATTATAATTTTAAAAACTAATTTTAAAAACTACACACACACACACAAAATAAACTCCAAAACAACCAAAACCAGGAAGCCCTAACCTGATATATTGTAGATGTCTCACTCAAAGATGTCTGTAATATATTAAAAAATGCAATCTTCTTGAACACTTCATGGTCTAGCTATACTGTAATTCTCTTTGCTTTGAAAAGATCAGCTTTTGAAAAAAAAAAAATTGTAGATATTATTGTTTTAGAGACAGTGTTGCATCAATATTTAGTCCCATTTCTCTACCATCTGATCACCAGAATTCCAGTGATGTTAAATTCAGTACATTAGTCACTGTTGAATTTAAGATCATCATTGTTGAAATGAGGTAAGCAAGACTGGAATAGGCCAGATGACTGCAAGTGGGTTAAAAAAAAAACATCCAAATTTTGTCTAAGTACTGATCAAAACAGAATTTGGTGAATACATAGATTGCAATTCCTATTTTTGAAAAGGAAGATGATTGTCAATATAGAAAGGGAAGAGTGAAATCCAAGTGTTACACTGTATTAAAAATTCGCTGGAATCTAGCTATGAAGTGATTAATTTTTTGGAGTTGCCTGTCTTTATCCATTGGTTATGGTAAGGCCTAAAGACAACATCATTTCTGTTTTAGCCTCTTAGAAGTTTTCCTGGAAAAAGTGAATAGGTCTTATGTATAATTTTAGAGTCTAGATCTCAAGTACAAGCAATCAGCAGCATTATTCTCATAATAACCATGTTTTTATTATTCAAATTAGGTGCTGAAGAGATTGCTTTTTCAAAGACCTTTTAACATTTACCATTAAGTCTGCTAGATAAACAGCAGATACAGTCACTGCAAAATTACAGAGGTTTGAATGTTTTCTGAGATTCTGGTTAACTTGAGCCTTTATATGTGAAGCCCTTATAAGCTCAGAAGGAAAATGTACCTTAAATTATCAATGCAATTTTCACTCAATCTGTCAGTTGTGGATCTTTTTTCTTTAATAAGTTGTCTAAAGTATCTTGCAGGCTGTGTTATTCCTCTTTGATGTTACTTCAAGTGAGGAAGATTAAAGTCTAGCTTGAATTTATCACCGATGACATTTCTGTGACTTTGGTCCCTCAATCCTTTATGATGGGAAAATGTCAGAACAAAGTCATCACAAATTATGTAATGTCACTCCACCTAAGCCACACTGCCAAATAAGCTGATGAAGCACACTGTTGTGGAGTCTATACCCTTCCATACCGCACATTTATAGCCACATGCCTTTGATTTATAATTCTCCTGAGATGATGAAATTCAGAAGCACCAAACCATTTTGGACTGATCAATCTGTATCCTGAGTGATATCTTGATCCTTTAATATACTGGATAGCCTCAGTTTCTGAAGTGTAATTCCCTTCTTTGGTCTTTCAAGATTCATTAAGTAAGTTGTAGAAACAGGGAAGAATTGAGCAGGAATTAAGGAATAAGTGTTCACTGTTTGCTAATTTTATGGGGATGCAGTTAAAAGTTTAGCTGTCATTTATGCCAGCCAACAGAGGTCAGTTTATCATCCAAATGGTGAAGAAGGCAAGCAAATTTCTACATTCTGTTTCAAAACCATCAATAGGAAGAGAGCTGTAGATAGATGGCTGGTATCAGAGAGGTGAAATAATAATTTTCCACAAACAGCGTTGTATATTTAATCTAATTTCATATCCTGACTCCCTGCTCAACTCCTCATCAAAAAGTCCCGTGTTTTT
Organism: Notiomystis cincta; assembly: GCA_013398075.1. Lineage (NCBI taxonomy): Eukaryota > Metazoa > Chordata > Aves > Passeriformes > Notiomystidae > Notiomystis > Notiomystis cincta. The sequence goes on along the minus strand of VZRX01007822.1, from coordinate 41,036 downwards.
TCTGAGTGATATAGGATGGTTTGTTGACTCTTGTGCCTAAATGAGTTAGAGAGAATGTATACTTTTCTACCGTATTTCTAAACACTAATGGAAGTAGTTCTCTGAGAGCAGCAGCATGGCAGTAGTTTTCTAGAGATGCAGTGTGGCAGAATGCCATAACACACCATTGGAAGAAGGCTCTGGGACACAAAGCAATTTGGGGTAGATCAGAAAATCAAAACCAAAAATAGAGCAAAAGATGGTCATGTGCATGGGCATGAAGAAGAGAGAGACTATTAGAGACTATTGGAGATTTAAAAAAATGTCAATGAAGTTCCACTGGCATTCTGCTTGCCTAGGAATGACTTATGACAGATTTATATAAACTTGTCATGCACAGATCCTGATTTCTTAAGCTATCATAAAGGAAGAATATTGGGTCATTTTCCAGCAAAAATATGGAAGCAGCAACAGAAGAAGGATGGGAAAAGAGAGTTTGACAGAGAAAGTTTTGTGAGTCATTATTCATTTCCTCTTTTTCATGAAACAAACTACCTATCAGAGCTGCCAATATAAAGAAAAACCTTCTGGGGACAGGGAGAACTTTTATTTCAAAATGAGCAATCAAATTATCAGAGTCTCTCCACTGTAAAGCTTTAGTGGATGACTAACTGCAGCCTTCTGCTCATTACTTCTCTCAAAAGATGAATTGAGGTCCTTTGTATTTTCTGGTAAGTGAAGTTTCCGTTTTGCCTTTTCTATTTTTAAAAAGTAGTTACAGATGAAGAGAAAATGTGCTGTAGTAATAGAACCACATCAGGAAATATCCTCCTCAGCTGCTGTTCAGAAACATTTGAAATGCCTTCTAATAGAATGCTGCTTGTCCCATAACATTTGTAAGTGACTGTGCTTCAAATGCAAATTTCTTCATTACATTGAATTGCATTAAATTTTATAAGTGCTCTCTGCACATATCCCCTAAAAACAATTTGCTGAGAAAATAAGATGATGTGGTACGATGATACGCATCCATTAGATAATACCTGAAAATAGCTTTATAAACATATTTCATTTTAGTTGCTACTTAATGATTTAGTTTTAGTGGGTAGCTTATGGATTCAGCCATTCCAGTGCAATGAACTAGAATCAGCTTCAGAGCTAGAAACTTTATTAGTTTGATTATTATGCCAAATATGATGAGAACATGTAGATTTATAAAACCAGAAAAAAGTTACAGTCCATTTACTATGCCCTTTTTCAGCCTTTAAAGGCATTAATCAGGACATCTCATCACTATTAACAGCAGTGCTCTTCCCACAGAGTACCTTACTAATATTTTTGGTAGCAGATAATACTATGCAGATATTTTCTGACAATATTCAAATTCTAACTTTGTGATGAGACAACAAAATTCGGACTGAAAACACTCATGTTCATAAAGATTCCTTTACAACCTACTCAAAAAACAGAGGTGTCAGAATGGGTTATAAAAGTTCCAATACCCCTAATCTCATTGTAGCTGTCTAAATTCACTAGAAATGCAAAAAAATAAAGTTACCTTCATGGATTGCTTAGAACTACCATGCATTTCTGCTCATGCCAGCAACTAAAGTGCACCTCACACACAACTCTACATAAGGCCACTGGTGAGAAATGTATTAATTACATGTAATTCTAGGCTGCATTTTTTTCTTAGGCAAGCCTTTACAACTACATTGTCTTTGAGTTCAAACCTAATTCCCATTTCAACTAGTCAACTATTTTATATATATACAAGAAAAGACGGATAGCCATCTCACACTTAGACTGCTTGGCAGAGATCATGATAATCCAATAATAAGACAAATTATATGGGCTTAAAATTGTAGTTTTAGCAGAAATACTTCAATGGCAGACTATTTTCCTGTGTTTGCCTGAATCTTGTCTTTATTTACAAATACCTGTGCAACAACTGACTGGACAATCTTTTTTTCTGTTGCAGAAGGGTTTTAAGAGCCCCTAGTAACAGCAAAAGTATTTGTCCTCAAAACCATAATTTTGTTGTTTTAAAAATAAACTACAAAAAGTAATCACTTGAACCACATATTGATATCACATATTAATATTTCTAAGAAAACAATGACCAAGTCCCCCATTCATTTCTCTTCTAGTTGTGCAGGCTTTGAGGAACTGGGTATTTTTGCAATGACAACAGTGGTATTTCTACGAGACTTTGCGTACCCAGCTGTGTGATAATGGGCAAACATGGCATTTCCTTCAGAGCTGTAACACAACAGGCCTTTCTTAATTCCATGCTCAGTATCTTCCGGAATGTCCTTTCCTCACCCTCCTCCTGTGCCCTAATTCCTAGCTCTCCTTGTTCAGTGGCCAAGTCCCTGAAAGCACTGTGAAACAAGCAATAGAACTGAAGTTGAGCCAGACACTGCAAAGAAACAGTACTATTGCACATTAGCTGCTAACATTAGTTTCCATATGGATTTTCTTTTTCCTAGGTACCTGACTTGTTTCCATGCGGTGCAGAAACTTCTGTGAACCTGCTAATGCAATTTTTCCTCATGCAGTCTTCTGGAACTGACTCATTTTCCTGTGTGTACACAACAAAAACATTTTAGATCACTTTTCTTAGAAAAAACAGCCACGTGATTTTAATAAAAATAATGTTTCCTATACTGACTGATTCCGTATATACTGTAGAAGAAATGAGTTCTTTCACATGCACTTTTTTTATCTAGTTACCTTGAGACATAATGCCTTAAAATAATTGAATAAAACCCTGGTTGCTGGGGAGCAATCACTCTGCTTCAGAATGAGTGGCAATTTCTCAAATATCAAGAGAAAAGCTGCAATAGATAGCATATGACGAACAGATAGAAGTAAGAAATTATTAAGAGGAGAGATCTCCTGGATGAGGGTTTATATTTTTGTGATAGACAGATGACAGGTAACACAATGATAGCAACAAGTAATGCCTTTTTTGAGGCACTAAAATATTGTCATCATGAATGCAGGCTAAAGTATTGCACCTTGATGGCATAAAAGTAAAGAATTACAAAGTGAATGTTGACAAAACCTGCAATTACTCCATGCCCTTAAGTATTCAGAAATACTATGCTATATACAGGACAGTGATGAAAATTTAATTATTTAAATATGTTTTTAGAATAATTTTTCAAATATATCTTTTTCCAAAGCAGAGTTTAGTAACTTAACGTATCCCAAAGTAATCTTTATGGTATTTTAAATTACAAACAGACTGTGTACACAAACCCAGTACACAAACCTAGCAGGGATATTTTGTTGAACATTTGAGTGTTTCTTGGCATACACCTGGGTATTCTAAAAAACCTCTTGATTTACCCTCAGGGTCAGGAAATAATTCTGACAAAAAAGAGATCAAAGACGTGGTTGCAGTGACAGGGAGGCTGCGCATGTTCCACACCAGTAAACAATAGACATAACTCCTCTTTTGCTCTTTTTTTTTCAGGTTAGTGCTTGTTTGTACAAGCCAAAGTACATACCTCATGCTATAGGACAGTATAAAAGCAGTCTTTAAAGAGAACTCTCGCTGAACAAAATTACAGATATTATGTTATTTACAGTTCTGTCATTTTTTCCCTATAAGGCATTACCATTGCACATAGAAATCTTACCTGAGAAGAAAATTTTACTGGAGAAACTGAGAATGCATGAGCATTTAATTTTGCTTTTACAACTTGCTAAATTTTATCTCATTTTAGAGGGACCAAACAAGATACTATTGGTAACAAATCTATTACTTTCCATACCATTTTTGACAAGCTGCTTTTTGATAATTGTACTTATGGAACCCAAGTTTAGAGAAAAAGGAAAAACAGAGAACCCTTTACTAAAAAGTAACTTTGAGAAAAGGCAGTTTCACCTGTGGAGGCAAAACTGAGCACTGAATGATGTAAAGATATTATGTAAATTGTTAAGTATTTTCTCTGAACATTTTGGTGTTTCTTTTTCTCTGCCCTCTAAAAAGTGGTCTGTAATTCTTCTTGAATACAATAATTTTGCACAAAAGCCTGTCAGTATTTCAAAACACATTTCTTAAACTCCTTGTAGCTGTTCTTGGGGAGCCTGTAAATAACATCCACAGCTTCCTGTATGATAACAAAGAACCAGAGTTTAGCTACTACAGGAAATGTGGGTTTGCTTATTGGCAGTGAAAGGAAAATCATACTTCGGACACACAAGTACAAAGGGATTTGCATGGGATATTACTGCACAAAATGGTGGCAAGTGTAGCAATCAATATCCATTTCAACAACATTTCAGTTCTGATGCATTTCTGCACCTGAAGAGGTTCTAGAAAATATGTTCCCTGGCTGCCCTGTTTAAAAAGCTGATGTGAATATTATATCTAATTCAAAGAGCATTGCAAACTATATGATTGAATTTTCATTACTGTGTGTGGAATGAAAATTGCCAAATACTGATTTTGAAGTGCTGGCAATATATTACTTAAATTATCAGTGTCATTTCACATTCACAAATAACGTATAAAAGGCAATGTCACAGAAGTCTCACAAAGAGATAAATCTTAATTTCAAGTTTTATTCTCCTTTCAGAAAAAAAAAAAAAAGCAGTTGTTCTGTATCCCAAGCTTTGCCTCACTTTTTGTCTTTTCCTCACATACACATACCTTTATTCAGACAAACCTAGTTATGCACAAGAAAAGTGGAAAACAAAGGAGTAAATATATAGTACATTTTCATTTTTTTCAAACAACATTAACACTGCTTAAGAAATTAAGTACCCTTTTTCCCTATTATATGCAAATATATGTTTAGACTAGACAAATCCCTAAAAGTTAGAATTTTGTATGTCGATAATGTGTAAATTGAGAAACAATAACTGAAGGCTCCAAAGCAGTTGCTTCACCTTGTTTCACCCTGTCATTCTCTGAGATGCAATTACAAAAAATTGCACTTGGAGATTGTGATATAAGGCTTAACTATCTTTCAAAAGTTAATAAGCAGCTAAAAAGTTTCAGAAAGTGATCAAAAACTAGGATTTCCTCTGACTTTTCCTTTAAGTTATATACACATTTCAAAGGAAGATATTCCTGATCTGCTTCATAAAATAAAGTTTTAACAGAGGCTTTTAAGATCTTTGTCTACAAAATATTTAATTACTACTATTTTCATGATTAAACATGGACATTGGGGTTTACATACTCATGCATGCATGCACAGCTGGGATAGTGGAAGAATTTAGTAGGATAAAGTTAGTGACTAAACTAGTTAATTTATCCTGAAAGACCTATTTACTTATACAACTGAAACAAAGCTTGCCAAAACCTGCCATCTAGAGGAAAGCAATCACACTCCTGTCCCATTCGGACCAGATCTTTAAGGCTACAAAAATTCTGCATAGCTACTGTAGCTCCATGAAGTTAAATGCATTGTATTTTCTCTTTGAGTACAAGTCCCACAAAAGTCTGATTCTACATTTTGTGTTTGACTTTAATAAAACTTGCTGTCCTGTGCAACACTTTAGCAATGAGTGACCAAGGAAACAGGCAGTGCAAGGTCTCAAGGGAATAAAGTCTGGCAGTCAGATGGGCACTGTAGTTAAAGCCAGTATTGAAACACAGAAAACAACAAAGGACTTTATAAGAGAGCAGGCAGTGTTTCAAGCTGGGTGAGTTATTTCCAACTAACAAAACATATTCAGAAGTAAATAGAGGAAAAATGTAATACATTAGAAGTACAAAATTAGCTACGTTACTTCACAAGTCCAAAATAAAGTTGGGAATCTCTGAGTTGCTGTTCTCATGTGCTGTATCATTTGGTCCAAAGACAACTATACATATATCTGAGATTTGAAAGGAGATAAATAAAACAATACTAGATAAAGCAAGGCTTTCCATAAATATATGTGCTGCTCTCTGAGTACTTCAGTAATTCCTTTAAAGAAAGACACAATTTCTGGAAGAACTGCAAGTTCCTATTAGAAGGGAGAATATTTTAGGGAAGTAGCTCTACATGCAGTAACTTCTCCAGCCTGTCTCTGGCAAGAGAAGAGAGTAGCTGCCCTGGTAGAAGTAGGTCATAAGCTGTCTCTTGTCTCCATGAGAAGCAAGGCCTGAATCCATTTACATACTGTTTAGCTGATGGTCTCTCAAAGCATCAATTAACTGTCAATTAGCTAAAGAACAAGTGTTCTAAATAATTCAGAATGCAGCTGTTTGCCTAGAAATTAGCAGTTTATGCAATGAAAAAATACTAAAAAAATTTAAATTAGGGCAGTATGACACATTGTTACATAATACCTCTCATTAACTCCCAAGAATATGAATACAATGAGTTTGGCATATGTATCACCTTTCAATAGCTATCAAAAATGAAAGTCTTCTGGATACAGGAATAAATCACTGCAAAATACAGAAATGGCAAGATATTTCTTATTTCAGTGCTTTTGTCTCAGAATGTTCTCAAAGAAATTTCTTATTGCTAAACCAAAAATGCATTTACTAATAATTATCTGTAAATTAAATACTACATCATAAAACATTAGGAAACTAAAGAGACCTGGAAATAGACACCTACTTTTTTTCAGATTCTTATTCTCACAATACCTCAAGAAAACCTTTGTATTAAAGTCTTTATTAGAAATAAGGATACAATTTCTATTGTTGATTTTGTTTACAGATACATAATTTTCAGAAAACATAGTCTGTTTTTAAATGACATGCCAATTTTTTGCAATTTTTTTCATTTATTAATTTTACTTACTATATGTGTGATGTAGCTGTGGACCAAAATTCAAAGTCTGAACATCAGACATCCAAAGTTTTTTGATTCCAAATACTGCCAGAATACATATCAACTGCAAATAATAAGAATAAGCCAAGACATTTAGTTTTGGTGTGTTTCAGTTCAAATTGTATTAAACTTAAGGTATTTGAACTAAAGATCAGAGAGTGGTCAGTAGAAATGGGTGATGGTGTAGGGGCTATGGAAGAGACCACAGCATTCTGTAACCTCATTGTTTCCACCCTTGCTGCCTGCAGAAAGACTCCAGTTCCCATAGCTGGTGCAACAATGGGTAGCAATACCACCTTTTCCTCCACTGGCTCTGGTCTTCTGCTAACATATTCTGCTTGGTGCCATGATCTAACTCAAGACTCTGTTCTTAATGCAATGTGCACCATTTATCTTGGGTTTCCCTGTATTAATGAGGCAGGTACTCCACAATTACACCTCAGATGATTCCCTTCTGCATGCAGGTAATTAGCTTCTCCACTTGTCCTCTAAGGAAATGTTAAGGCAAATTCAGCAACAATTAACAGCCATTCTGTGTTCCATTCAGTTACGTGACACAGCGATACTGCTGTACTGACTATCACATATTTTGCTTTTCTGCTTTTTCATTACTCCAATAATTTTCCACTAACAATGCATTTTAATTCTTCGTTGTTTACGCTGCAAATCTCCTTGGGTGTTCCCTTTGTTTTCCATTAAATAATTTTTTGTTCCTTATTACTCTTGTTTCAGATTTCAGCTCCCTCCTCTCTGTCCTCTCACATGTTCTCTTGCAATCTGACCCTGTGTTGTTTCATGTGCCTCCAACCTGACCTTTTAACTGCTATTTGCCCTCTGAATTTTCCTGCCCATATTTCCTTTCTTTCATTGTAGGACCACTTATTTTTCTCTGTATATGATCTTCGTTTACTTTTTTTTCAGAAAAAAAATATCAGAACTTAGAATATCTCTAGATCTTAATGTTAGTAAAATTGTCTCATGTCATTATTTGACATATTAACTGCCTTACACAAGGAAAATACTATGGCCATTAATGATTGCACGATCAATATATTTTGCCTTTTCAGCTTTACTTTGTCCTTGTTATGCAACACTTGTTGCAAGGGCGAAGGATTTGCATGTACCTATTTAACCCATATAATGCAAGGCTAACATTTTGTCATCATTCAGGTATGCACCTCTAGTGTGGTTATTGTTAACTTACAACAGAAAAGTTTTCCTAAATGGTAGCTCACATGGGGGCCAGAAAAAAACATCTCATAAAGCCAAAACATTCCATCGTTAGAGAGACAATGAGCTCAGACCTTTGCACCACATAATGATGGAATACTGCCTGAACATCTACACTTCCTAGTGCTGAACAAAGCATGAACATGAATCTTCCCCTTCCTGCAGCAGAACAAAATCCCTCATTATTCAGTTTCCATGAGGAAGGAACAAGAATATGACTGACAGATCCTGAAAGGGTCCTGAAAGTGCTGCAGAAAGGGACCTGCAGGTCCTTCATCTCTCTCTTTCTGGAGTGTTTCCATCTTTGCACTTATGTTCTCAAATCCTCCTCTTCTCCAGCTGGTCAGATGGTTGTCCCCAAACCTCTTTTCTTTTTTTCCAGCTGCCTGTCATCTTACAACTCTATCAACCATTCAAGTCCCCTCTTTCATCTAATTCTCTTTTCTCCATAGAGGCTTTCATGTAAAATGTTTAAAAAAATGATTTAATGTTTTCTCTGAAGTCCCTGCTCAGAATGTTTCCTCCTCAATCTGCAGTCAGAGACCCTTTGATGCAGACTGTGAAAAGAAATTCACAGACAAGATCTTATGCCAGTGTAAAATGTCTGAGTGTTGTCAGCTTGCCTCACATTGTAATTGCATCACCCTACTCTTGAGACAACATCTTTCTACATGGCCGACTTAGCTTAGGGACACAAAGAAATATAATGCTCTCTTTCTCCAAGGATATATGTGAGAAATATTAAAATCTGTATTTTGAAATTAACAGCACACCTCTACCCTTATCCAAATATGTTGGTTTGAAGCCACATGTTAATAGTACTTGCTTTTGTTGCAATTCAAGTTTTCAGTACTATACATCACAAATTACTTACTAGCAGCAAAAAAAAAATTGGGCATCACTGCTTCTTCATTTTATCAGAGGATCAGACATGAAAGCAATCTATCTTCCATGAATTTTTTGCTCCTTCTTGATAATAATTGCAAGTTTTTGCAGAGACTATATGCCAGCAAAACCAGTCCATCCTACCAACCCTGAATATCCAAGAAGGGATGTTCTGGCATCACACAGCTTTTTCTGGCATATCTGCAACCAAGCTAGAAAAGGGCTGAGCAATTGGCTGTATACCTGCTACAAGGACAGGTTTGAACCTGCTCACTTCTTCAGAGAGGTCCAAGCTAACAGGAAGCTGGCAAACATTGCCTCAATTTTCAAGAGGGGCAAGAAGGAGGAGCCTGTAAATTACAGGCCTGCTGGTCTCACTTCAGTGCCTGGTAAAGTTATGGAGGAGATTATTCTGTGAGGTATCGAAAACACAGGAAAGAAAACGCAGTCATTTATCAAAACCAACATGACTTCATGGGAGGAAATTCCTGCTTATCAAACCTGATTTCTTTTTATGACAAGGTAATCCACCTAGCTGACCAAGGGAAGCCAGCTGAAGTAATCTTGGGTTTCAGTAAAGCTTTCAATACTGTCTCTCACAATATCATTCCAGACAGTGTCTGGATAAACATATTTTGTGATGGGCGAGCAACTGGCTCACGGGTTGGGCACAAAGGGTTATAATGAATGAGGTGACATCAGGCTGGTGACTTGTCACTAGTGGGGTTCTGCAGGCATCCATCCTCAGTCCTGTGCTCTTCAACATCTCCAAAAATATCTTGGACAGAGGACTGGAAGGGATACCAAGCAGGTTGGCAGACAATGCAAAACTGGGAGGAAATGTTGACTCCCTTGAAAGCAGGGAAGTCCTGCAGAGAGACCCTGACAAATCGGAGGGCTGGACAATCACCAGTTGTATAAAGTTCAAAAAGTGAAAGTGCTGTATTCTGCACCTGGAATGGGGCAACCCTGGAGACTGGAGAACAACAGGCTGGAAAGCAGCTCTGCAGAAAAGGACCTGGAGTTCCTGGTCAGTGGCAAGTTGGACACAAGTCAGCAGTGCCCTGGCAGCCAGGAGGGCCAAGTATGTCCTGGGGGGCATCAGGCAAAGCATCACCAGTCAGGCAAGGGAGGGGATTGTCCCACTCTGCTCTGCCCTGGGACAGCCTCATCTCGAGTGCTGAGGGCAGTTTTGGGTGCTGCAAGGTAAGAAAAACATTAAGCTCTTAGAGAGCATCCAAAGGAGGGAAACAGATATGGTGAAGGGCCTTGAGGGGAAGCCTGATGAGATGAAGCTGCGATCACTTGGTCTGTTCAGCCTGGATAAGAAGAGGCTGAGGGGAGAGCTCATTGCAGTTACGGCTTCCTTGTGAGAGGAAGAGGAGTGGAAGATATTGAGCTCTTCTCTTGGTGACCACCTGGTCAGGAACTGAGGGAATGGGCTGAGGTTGTGTCAGGGGAAGTTTAGGTTGGATGTTAAAAGAAGTTCTTCACCCAGCGGGTGTTTGGGCACTGGCACAGGCTCCCCAGGGAAGTGGTCACAGCACCAATCCTGACAGAGGTCAAGAAAGATTTGGACAACACTCTCAGGCACATGGTGTGACTCCTGGGGATGGTGCTGTACAGGGCCAGGAGCTGGACTTGTATGTCTCTTCCAACTCAGCATATTCTATGATTCTGTGATTCTGGTACAAGAAATCAAAAGAATCAGTAGTGTGGATAATGACAGACATGAAAAGAACACAGCCTTGTTTTCTTTTTTTTTTTATCTGACAGATTTTTTTTTTATTCTCTTCATCTGAAATATTTGATCAAAGCAGATACAATTTCAGATCTTGAATTTCAGATGTGGATGATTGGTGATAATTTTTATAGATGTTACAAATACAAATTGGTTTTGAGATGATGCCTGGACCCAAACATGCATTTTGTTACATACAGTTTCTTCTAATCTTCAAAGCAATTAATTGAGAATCTTTTAGCCCTAGCCATTAAACATATTACTCAGTCTGACAGGCAGGCAACTATATAGATACATAAATCTCTCTAGATGAATGCTTTCAAATGTGTAAATTTTGACAGATGCTGGAAGGATAATCTGAATATATGACCTCCTCAGGGAAAATCCAACAATGACATGGACTGTTAGAAACTCCACGGGGAGCACTGTATGGTAGGACCTTCAAACACTGGGATACATATTTAGCAAAGGCCACTTGGTTAGTCAACACTAGAGAATCTGCCAGTTGGGCTGGCCCTGCCCAATCAAAACTGAGAGGGACAGAGTTCCTCTAATGCATACTAAAATATAGCTGGGTTATTCCTGCCTCAGGCAAAGACAAATCCATCTGTGGGATTGGTTTTGCTCAAGGGTCTGGGTGCACATGCAGGAGCCTCATGTGTACATCTAGGGAGTTAGATACTGGGTAAGAATGGAAAATTAATTAAGTTGTACATTATTAATTGCTATATAGCATTGTATATCATTACTTCTGTGGTGACTATAAGCCAAATCAAGAGTATTACAGTAATAATACCCAGATTAATGAAGAACAGATTGTGATGAAGCTCGACAGGTGCAATGGTGATGGAATCAGAACTGACTTCAGCTTGCAAAAATCCAACATCACAGACCATCTTACCTGCCCTGAAATTTTATGGCTGATGAAGCCCAAAGTCATGGACTAAATAAACTCAACAGACTTTAGAGGGATCACCCACAGACTAAGGGAAAAATACTGCATGTATATATTAAAAGACTGGAAAGATGATGATCATTAACTGGGATGTAGAGAAAGAATGGGATGTGGGCAGGATGTAAAGGGCATAGAATAAGGGATGGATACTGCTCTGATTTCAACTAGAATAGTTTTTTTTCTTCCTTGCAGTGGATAGTGCTGGGTTTTGGATTAGTAGGAGAATAAAGTTACTAAACTGTGCTTACGTTATGCTGACATCACTTTATTTTTTCTTTCTTCATTGAGCTGGAAAAACAAATAGTTCAAAAAACTCGTCCAAATTTTAAAATGTCACATATAACGTTAATTTACACCTCTTCAAAATGTTTTAACATAAAATACTTAAATCAAAATATCATCTTGCCCTAATAAATTTTAATAAATAAAATTTTTAAAGATAATAAAAATATTACATTGAAATTAAATTAATTAAGCATTTAAAAAGCATCAACTTTTCCTTATAAAAATTTACTTCAGATATATATCCTTGTGAATATTAATGTATAACTCATCTACCACTGCATTGTTGAGTAATTTTAAAATGTACATGATGTTCTATATTATAGCCTTTTTTTCAGTTTGTGATCAAATGCCTAACTCATGTTCTAGAGAATGAGTTATAAGAGAGATTGTAAAGAATTAACAATACGTGTAAAATACTGGCATTTTGAAAACACTGGAAAATGTATGGTTTCTAATGCTATTTTTTCTGTCAGATACAGAGACTAATTTTAAATTATTTTTCTCTTTTGCCTTTGCCACAGATACACTACCAATGATGAAAATGAAAATTCATCTCTAATGAATTCTGTTGAAGTCCAGCTAGTAAATTACATATGAATCTCATTTCAGAGATTAATTCTTTTGATATATGAGAATCATAGGAAAACACTGATATGCTAAATAACTTCAAATTTTTAGTAAAAAATTACTGCTTTCAAGAAGAAAAGGAATAGTCGTACAGGGGAGCAAGCAGTGCTGTAACATAAAGAAGAAATTAGAACTTCTTCCTCCCACTCTTCTATTCAATTGTTCTTATTTGATCAGTGGGAGGAATATGAATTCGCAGCAGGAAACACAGGCATTCCCTGTAGACTCAATTTTGAAGTAGCAGGGTTGAGGTATAGTGCCAGATGCAATGGTATAGTTTTTGTATTTGCTTGCTATGCACAAACCCAAGAATTTTATCACACATGTAAGCATGCAGCAGCTGCTCCTGTAAATGATCACATTTCTATATAAAACAATTCAAATAATACACTGGAAAAGACTCTGAATTGATATGTTGTTTGCATGGTAACTCCCTGCCTTATGGCATATTGCAACAATGATCAAAATATTTGCATTCCTTTTGCACGGGAAGCAAGAATGGCAAGGTGTAGGAAAGGCTGTTTTCTTCTAGTTTCAGTATAATATTTTTAATATGGGTTTATCTTATAATTTACAATTTTAGTTCTCTGATCAGCTAGCAGTATTACACATGTGTAGGCAAAGGAGCCTCTTCCCAGCTCTTCACTTTGTTCACTGCCCAATTTCCTCCTTTTCCTCATGACAACTCTCCTGTTTCTGTGCTTTTCTCATGCTTCTTATCCAATTGTTTGAGAGCATTTTTTGTGCAGGTTATCTAAATATCACATTATATAAAGGAATGTAGAGTATGTCTGTTTTAGAAATCATTATCTAGCATTTTCTCTTTCCTACTGAACTGTTTGCACTAGCTCTTCTCACAAAGATCCCATGTTCAAGGTTGCTGTATTGATTTTCAAAGCACTACATTCTTTGAATCTTGACTGTTTGAAAGATCCTTGCTCCTTCTCTTGCAATTTCTTTGCTCCGTTGAAAACCAGAATGTAAGGGCAAACATTTTCTGTCATCTGGTTTTCATGAGAATTAGGCTATAAATTTAGAATCCACCACAAACAGCAGCCCTAACCTAGTCTGTCTTCAAAACAAAATGTGAAGCCTGCATCTTTCAATTCAGATGCAACTATTCATCTTTACACTTTCACTATCACTGTCATAATGTTCAGTGTCTTCTTGCTAGTTTAAAAGTGGGATGTTTGAAAGTGGGAGGGTTTTATTAGTTGGTTTTTTTGGGGGGGGGCGGTTTGTCTGTTTGGGGCTTTTTGTTTGGTTGGTTTTGCTGTTTTTGAAGGACAGCAAGAGAATAATGAAATCTGGGCTACTCTCATAATAATACTAGAAACAGTGCCTTTTGAAAGCTGATAATTCAATGTAATGTTTTATGTGGAACCTTTCTAAAATGCAGTATTTGATGTATAAAGTAGTCAAGTGCACAAATCAACTTCTCCAGGGAAAGCTGCATCCCTAAATCAATGACAGGATTCCATAGACACACAGTACAAGTAGATTTTTCCTCTGGATAGACATACAGTTTCAGGTTTTCTTTAGCACTGTGGTTCTGGATCCCATTTAAACTTCTTGATCAAATTTGCTGACTGGTGATCAGAACACTGTGAAGGATGGAGATACAAGGAAAGCTGACAGAAGGGATAAGCTATGTAAAATTTAAGATTAATTACATAACTTCATTTAATGTAGTATAATACATATTCTCTGCAAACTGGTAAAATTTCTGTTAAAGTTATAATCAGATTGGGGATAAAGTTCAGCTAAAATGAGGGCATTAGGTAGTCCTGTAATTATTTCAATATGATGCATACTATTTAATGCAGTAGATATATTTCATCCCTAGACAATTCTTAAGTGAATTTTTCATGGATATATTCCCATAATCATAGACTTAACAAGCATACCAAAATTGAAGATTCAAGAATATAGTAACTTTCATAAGGGGATTAGAGATTTCAGAAAAGCTTTTTGTTACAGATAACACCATTGGTTTGCTCCTATTCAAATTCTGCTGCATTTGCCTAAAGTGAAACTGTCAGATATTAAAGCAATTATTTTTTTTCTTATTCAGCAACATTGGCATTCCAAAGGCTATGAAACTTGGAGAAAAAGAAAGCAGTGGGGGAAAATGACAGAAAATCAAAATGTACAATGTAAGAAAACAGCTGTTGTTTCTGGTGGGAAGGTATTAGTCTTCCACAAGAGATGAAATCTCAGAGGATGGAATACAGAGAGCAAATTCACGTACTGTTTAAATCAGTCTGAAGATCTTGTCATACACTCTTTTAAAAAATCTTATCATAATGTTGTCCACATTCTACTTCCGGGACATCAGTTCACCAATCATTAATTTAAAACATCCTTTATCAGCTTGTCGCGGTTTGGACAGGTGTTTACCAAGAAAGGCAGGAGCCTTGGAATGAGAAATGTGAACCCCCCTTCCCTCCGAATTAGTAATATTTTGAAATCAAGGGNTCCCTCCCTGAGAAACCCCCAGACAGGGAGGGGCCGCACCCGCAGGCCCGCAGGTTGGCGACATCCATTTTCTATAGTTTCTCCTTAAGTACTGAATCATTAGCATTTCTAAGGAGGAAAAAATTTCTCTTAAAAAAACGTCAACACAGATCTTCTTAGTGTTCTTTGTTCAATCCTGCCTATCTTCAACTGTTTCTCACATTTTTTTTCTGTTTCAATAGCTGGTTTGGTATGCCTTAGTTTCTTTTCATAGAATCATAAATTCATAGAATGCCTGGGATTGGAAGGGATCTTAAAGTTCACCTCGTTCCAACCTCCCTGCCATGAGCAGGGAGACCTTCCATTACACAAGATTGCTCAAAGCCCCATCCAGCCCGTCCTTAAACACTCCCAAGCATGGGGCATCCACAGCTTCTCTGAACAAACTATTCCAGTGCCTCACCTCTCTTACAGTAAAGAATTTTATCCCAATATCTAATCCAATCCTACTCTCTTTCATTTTGAAGCCTTTCTGTCACTACCTGCCCTCGTAAATAGTCTCTCTCCATCTTTCTTGCAGGCCCTCTTCAGGTACTGGAAGATCACAATAAGATTACCCCAAGGCCTTGTCTTCTTTTAAATCCATATACTTTATAAACTTTGCTTTCCTCAAGTAAAAGAAACCCTTTAAAGAAAGATATGTGAAGGTACCTGTCACTTTGTTGAAAGATTTCGTTCTTCTGTTCAAAGAAGCAAAAGCCCTAATTTGAAGATTTAATGACTCTGACATGATAATTGCTCTACACACAATACTTGATTGAGCTACATGTAGGTCAGAGGAGAGCTCAAAACTTCAAACAATTATGCTAGTACTAATTTCTGTTCCATATTATACATTTATATCAGGTTGCACATATACATACTAGAACATTTTAATCTTCTCTGTCATGAAAGCTTGATTTCCCCTTTCCTCATTTAAACAGTATACTACTAAAATGTTGTTACTATGATGTAGGAGTTGCAATTGCTGTTCAAGGTGACAATCAGGTCAATATCTCCGTGGAAATTTGAGATAATGGAGTCTCTTCCTAGCAGTACAATTATGTGAGTCAATAGATTTAATAGTCAAACTGCTAGTCCATTGAGACAGTATGCTTTTTATTGGCTTTTCTCTCCACCCCAAACACAGCAAGAGATTTACAGCTAGATGTATATTTCAACTAATTAGTATCTTTACAGAAGCATGAGCACATGAAGGAATACATAAAGTGCTGCACAAAAAATACTTCTTAGAAGCAATGGACCAAAACTGAACATAAGTAACAGTTTATTTAGTCTTTTAAATACCTCAAGATCTTCTCCTCTCAGATAAGCAAAACAAAACTTCCCAAAACTTTCCTTTGTTCTTATCTTTGTGAGACTTAAGGAAATGTGTTGTGATAAACAATTCATTGGTATGGAAAATTTGAAATCACACACTAGAGACAATATTAAATTGAGTAGAAGTTTTCTTTCTGTCATACACAGAACTCCAAGCTACAGTTTTAGAAAATTACATGCAAGAAAGAAAAGCAAAGAAACAAACAAAAACAACTTAAAAGATAGACACTGACATTATCATGGTTATTCTGAAGAACACTGGAACTGCTACAGCTTCAAGTGGGTAATGTAGAATCACATTGGTTACAGGAGAGGTAAAGTTGTTCTAACAGAAAAAATAAAATAAAATTAAATTATAAAGATGGCTCTAACAAATGGTGTTTTATCAGCATGAATTGTGGAACATTACCAGTCTTACAGATAGGCAATGACTAGTACTGCTAAAAGAAGTTATTAATTAGGAGTTTCCAAGGACCTGAAATGCAGATATATCTGTAGTGATCAAGAGAGATACTGACCTCTCTAAATCTAACCCACATTAGCATTCTAAAATGTATCAATTGTAGTAAGCCCAAGTTTTAAATTCCCAAATTAATTCCTTGTTTTCAAAGGGGGAGGGAAAGGGAAATAATCACAAGTTGTCCTCCCGCTGTTGAGTCAAACTGTCCAGAGAAATAATCATTGGTCACGGTGCATACAGTGTGAAAATGTAGTCTTCATAGTTTCTCTGTTAGTGTTTGCCACATTATTTACCATATGTTCCCTTATGTACCAAGACAAGAACACTTAATTCTTTTATTCTTGCAAAACTTAAGCATTCTGTAACCGAAAAAAAAAAACCAAAACAAGACCAGCAACACATGCATTCTCTTGCCATACTACAATCATTAATTTTCTTCTTTAAAATGAAATTTATCCTGCTCACTTCACAATATTAGTGCAAGAAAAATAAATTTTATGGAATCATTCTGCACATCTTCACTTCCTTTTTGAAATCCACTGTCATAATATGTTTCATGAGTATCTTTCCTATGTTGAGTTTGGCATCTGAGTTTTCAGTCCTGGGATACAAAGCCAAAATCATGGTGGTGGGGAACAAATAAGATAAAATCTGGACATATTAGCCATGGTGCTTCATTCAATGTGTAAGCTAAATTATATGACTCTATTCCTAAAACTGGAGTTAACTTTAGAATTAACTTCAGAATAATTTCAGAATTCAGAACGGACAAAAAGAGATAAGAAAAGCATAAAATGTAGATTAGTAGAAAAATAAATCCTAAAATTTACCTTGAGAGTCTAATTAAGTAAAATGGATCCTCAGTTGTTGTTAAATTTGGGAAGGTTTCAACAGAGAGTATGCAGGAGCTGGTATGTTGAATATCTGAAAGCTCTGTGCCATGTGCATACCGTGCAGAAAAAATAGTTGGTA
The DNA here is from genome assembly GCA_013398075.1 of Notiomystis cincta. Lineage (NCBI taxonomy): Eukaryota > Metazoa > Chordata > Aves > Passeriformes > Notiomystidae > Notiomystis > Notiomystis cincta. The sequence goes on along the minus strand of VZRX01007822.1, from coordinate 23,274 downwards.
CAGCATGAATGTCTTAAAAGCAAAAACTATTTGTTTTATAAATGGTGATAAAATTTGAATTGAATTTTCTTCAGCTTAGAGCTAGACTTAAGTATTTTTTCAAATAAAATCTTCTGGTTCACTGGCATTATTTTGGTTTTATTTTAAGTTATGACAGCTGATATAGTCATAGAAAATGCAGATGAGACAGTTCAGTTGCCAGGACTTTTCATTAGAAAAAGTTAGTTGTGGATAATGACATCTGCATCCAAGGTAGTGCTAGCAGACAACATGTAATTGTACAAACAACTAAAATATAATATTTGTGCTGCATGAAAATTGTTGTTGGATAAACAAAAATCTCTCCCAGTAAAGCTATTCAGGTTTTTTTGCTTTGTTTTGGGGTTGATAGGTAGTGGTAAAGTGAGTAATACTCTAAAAATTCTGCTGCTTCCAATCTGAATATAATTTATTTTTATTAAGCCATTTCAAAATTACACTAATTTATCATGAGCAGAAGTCAGCCCTGCATGTATATTATTGCAGAAAGCTTGCAATTCCATATCTGTCTGGAGAAAATGTCCTTGAATAATTAAATATCTGAACTCTTTGATTGGAGAAAACAATGTCACAAAGGGAAGAGAAGAAGAACAGGCTTTTCTGAAACAAAGAAAAATACTAATTGGCAAAGGAAAATGTAAGACTAATCAGAATCTTAAACACCAAAAATATTCAAAGACATAGCCTTTGGGATTTGCATAGTTTATTTTGTTAAATCAAAACTGTACTTTTTCTAGATGTCTTGGGATTTCCTCCTGACATTACAGTCTTGAGGTTTCAGCATGTTTGATTTGTCCATATATAATCAAAGATCATATTATATGAATCTCAATACAGAACCTGACTATCTAATTTAAAGGAACCATTTCCATTGCCTGAATAATGAGTTATAGCCTACAAAGTCAGATTTCTCTTGCTTTTTTCCCCCTTATCAGGGAAATGCAATCTGAACATCTATCAGAACTAATTGCAACACTCACATTATTAGCTGTAAGATCAGCTGCAAGCCTTAAGCAATGCAATTCTACTCAAGTAGCCATTAGCTTTTGTTTTTGTTGTTGTTTTAAATAATCAAGATTAGCTGGCAACAGACACTATTACTGACAACTGTTGAAAATAAATCAAATTAAGATAGATTCTCTAACTAATGAACTAATTCAAACTGACTTCGATGTAATATTGCCATGAGATCTGCCAGCCTGCAGAATGACTGTAAATTATAGATGCCATGGACACAAAACCAATAAATAAATCACACTAGGAAATCAAACTGAAGTAAGTTTGCAATAACAAATTGGGGTTTGGGAAAGAAATACTGAGAACTTTGCCAAATCTACTTTTTGTGGAATATCTTAAAAGCACAGAAATATATAACAATCTTAAAAAATAATCCGCAGGCTGCTATGATTAGAAGGAATTGTTACTAATGATAGAATAAGAAAAATTAGTCTTACTGAAGTAACCCTTGTTCTTCCAGATGCAGCAATAGTGGATATTGTGGTAGGTTTTCATACATTGTGCATGCATGAACTCTCCAGTCTCAGGTTTGTTTCTGTGCCTTTTGAACCTTCATGTTTCTTTTTAGCTGAGTGCACACAAGCCCAGCCATAAGCAGAAAGACATGGTGAATTCTGAAGACAGGGGTAATACGAAACATGCCCAAGGCAGCAATCACTTTGATCACAGTTCACAGCTTCCTTCTGTCACACAAATAATTTTGAAGAAGAACCCAAACATTAATAATATGTTGGCCTTTGCAGAATTAAGGTATTGGTGTGTGTGGGTTTCTGGGTATGGATTTTTCACAACTTTTAGGGATTGGAGTATCCTTATTAAATGAAACCTATGTGGCAGTTCTGCTGTAACTGTCCAAAGATCACCCATTTTTCTTACTGAACCAATAAGAGAAAAAAAATAATGGGTTTTGCATTGTATGTTGAATGAGAATGAGCAAAAGAATTGCTGGAGTTAGATATCACTATAACATTAAATTAGGAAGGCAAGGGGCAAAGGTAGATCAGGGAACATTGAGGAACAAAGAGCCAAACATGGGCTGAGTACTGAAACGTACATTACCCTTATTCTCTTTTGTTGCTACTACTATAGCAGGGATGGCCTTTATTTTATGCTCACATGAAAGGAGTAGGGGCATATACATTTCAAATATAGTAACAATTTGGATTTTATGGGTGAGGTGTGTACCCTGTCAAAGAAGAGATAGTAAAGGATTTATTATAGATGTAGAAATAAAGAAATTACTACATTTATTAGTGAAAATTATATACTACTCAGCTTGGAAGATTTAGGAGGAAGTAAATATTTTCTTTTTCCCTCTGTTAAAAATGAAAATAACTAATAGTGAAGCAGTAGGCAAGGAAGTGAACACGATTTCCCATTAAATACATCAGCAAAGAAAAATAGACTGTTATACTTCACACAAATACAATTTACTGTTTTGTTATCCACTAAGAAGAGAGACCTTCAGAGAATATACACAAATTCAGAGATCTACAAAATATCTGAAGATTTGGTCATTTTTGCTTTGGAATATACTTTTTAATTTTGTCATTTCAACCTTTGAATATTCTGCTATTTTCTTCATTTATTCTACAACTTACAAGGTTCTTTAAAAATCTTAGCTTTCCAATCACTTCCTCTTCACTGAAGAGAAGTTACTTTTTTCATACATTTATTGTCTCTCAGGAAGCCCTTGGCTCTTGTAAAATCTCTATATAACTCCATACTGTCATCGAATATTGACACAATTATATATGAATACTTATTCAACAAGGAATTTGGAGATCAAGAATTCAGCCTTATGATCACATTGATTAATCTAAATTTAGAGAAGCAAATGTCATTTGCATTTGAACAAATATTACCTTTCCTGCACTGTTTGATCAGCCCTTCTAACTAGATGTCAAGCAGCTCATTTTCCCAGACTGACTTTAGATTAAAAGTATTTTTTCATCCACTCATACAAAATTATGTCTGTAATCTTTATCACTGCTTTTCTTAATTATATGAAGTAAATATATGGCTAGAAGGGGAAAAAAAACCCAACTGAGCCTATACTGAAAGTTGTCTTTTACCAGACTCCACCAATCAGTGGAATGTATTAACATGGATTCTTAAAATAGGCAACACCTCAGGAAAAGAATTATGAATGTTTGATCAAACAACATTGCTAAGAGCACTTTCAAAAGACATATTCATATGTCGACCCATGAAAGGTATATATGCAGTAATCTGAGAAAAAAAGGCACAGTTGTCAGTTATTATTTTGTAGATTTATGCTGTGTAGCAAAGCATTTTGAAAGAGTTAATTAGCTGACAGCTTTTTCATCAAAACTTATATTAGGTCTTTTTTATACTACAAATGAAAAAAAAAATAGCCCTTAGTTTCTTGCTTGCATAATTTTTGTGAACATACTCAGATCTATCATATAAAGAGTCTTGATTTACAGGGTTCTATTTTTGTACTACGTTTCTAAAAATCAGATTTAATTTAAAATATACTACTTCAGGCCATCTAAATCCATTTCTTTATACACAAACAAATACTCTTAATGCATTTTTTCTGTTCAAGGCTATGCACACATTTTCCTGAAATGCAATTTTGCTTCCCCCTAAGACACATGTGTACAGACGTGAATAGGTAGTTCCTAAATTCCTCCTTAAAAAACTTTATTTATGCCATTAAAACTATACTAGCACAGATTGAAACTAAACTTCAAATCCAGTATCATTCACTGAGAAGAAAATTTTTATCTGAAACAAAATCTCAAAATTACAAAAAAAAAGTCTGCTTTAACCTTTGGTTTATATAAAACAAAAAATCAGAAATTTACAGAATTAACATCAGATTAGAATTACACTTCAGCTTCAAATGCATCTGTTCTCAATTCTTTTGAAGGGTCATTCAGAAGGTTCTATTTATGATGAACCTAAAGAACTCTTGGTTTTGAGCTACTCTCAGGACATCAGGAAATAAGTTTGATTAAAGACTTTGACACCAAAATCCCTCCAAATGAAGGCGCTCAAAGTAAGTATAATTATATATCTTCATTGAAGTGCAAAATAACATATTTAAATTTTAATCTCAGTGTGCCCTCAGATAAGATGTCTTCCTTTTTAGATCCATCCATGATAAAGTTGCTCTACTCTTTACAATTTTTTTCCAAGTGTCTCAGTGGGGTCTAAAGATTTTAGCTTTTATATATTCTTCATGTGTTTGTAGTTTTGTAGATGCCTGTTAAATGCCTAGGTATAACTTCTAGTGTTTTTCCAGCTTTCTTTCCCACAGTGAACATGTGCTTATTGATGCATTCCTAAAATTTAGCTTAATCTTGCCTGTTAGTTCACCAAGGACTATTTATTTTGCACCATGTAATCATTGATATAATAAAGGTAAGGTAGGAGACTGCAGGGAGAGCTCCAATAGAGCAGAAACCAGGGAGGAAATTACTCAACCAACTGCTCCTCGTATTGGACAATATTGCTGATCTTATGAAATTGTACTAATCTAATTTGGGGTGTGGTCTTTGCCATATTGCATACCTGAAGGCTTTCAAGTAGAGGTTTGCTCTTATCATTCTAGCATTGTCTGGAAAGTTTGTGTTCTATTTTCAGGCATCATCAGTTTGTACTTGCACCATGATGTTGCTGCTTTCCAAGTCACTTACCTTCCCTGGAGCATTTGCTTTCCCTGAAAACAGCTCATTAACTCCCACTTGTGCCCTCTCCTGAGTTTTCAGGCTGAGCCCGAAGACAGCAGTTGGGGCAGGGCAACATGTAGGCTGTCTGCTACCTATGTCCAGATGCTGTTCCCCTTCAAAAAAATATAGCAGACAATGCCCTGGGAGAATTAAATGAACAAATACAATCCCAGCAACACTCACAAGACTTTCATGCAGATTTGTGTTAGGCCTTTGCAGCACTCATTAGACAGAATAATTAGTTTTATTTCAGAATCTCAACATTCAGCAAGGGTATCCTGAGTAACTGTCTAACAGAAGGATATAGACTTCAATGAAAATCATTGCTAATTGATACAGAGTAATCTGAATTATCTCAGTGAGTTAAAACATCTCTATCAAGTATCTTGCAGAGAGAATCCAAAAGGTTTTTTTCAAATATATTTGAATTAATCACTATAATATGCATTTTAGTGCAGCAGTCTGTTGATTTAATCATTTTTTGTCTCCTCATTCTTGAATATTATTTTAAGCACGTGATGCTCAGTTATTCCATCTGTCTCAATACTTACATTTGTGTGTAAATAGATTTCTACCTAAAGATCACATGATGCTTCATACCATATCCTAGTTTAAATGTGATATTTCTCATCCCTATCAATAAAGCAAGGAAGTACTAGTTTATGAAAAATGCCTGTCCTTCCACAAAGACATTTTGTTCAAAGTCATGACAATCACATTAAATGCATCATGGAAAATGGAATGAAGACCTCAAGATAGACAAAATGCATTTCTTTTTCATTGGGCAGATGGAACTAATGCTGATTCTATACACAATAACTTTTTAGATCTTTTATATAGAAGAGTTAATATATTGAAAGATGTAATACTGATGATACATATTGGGGATGTGGAAAAAACTTCATACTGTAGAAAAGCAATAAAGAGAATATTGCCACTGTTATTCACAGATATGCTTACATTAAGTGGTTCTGGGCTGTCATGTGAGAACTGAGTCAGAGATTCTTCCCATTTTCAGCTTTTTATTCAAAAATCACCAAATAGTCCTGCTTTGTCATCAGAAATATAGAAAAGAGAACAAAGCTTCTTCAAATATCTTCCTATGAATTGTGACTGTAAACCCAAGGCAGGTGGTCCCACATGGACATAGGGAGATATCAAGGAGTTCTGAGGCAACTGTGAGCTCCCTCTTCCCATTTTTCCTTCCTGATAGCACCCTTCAGCCAGAACTGCCTACAAATTTCCTCTGCCACAGGAACCTTCTCAAACCAGCTCTTTTTAAATGAAATTAATTCTGTACAAATGCTCTTTGTAATTTCTAAGAATCATTACATTCTTTCAGTGTAATAATAATGAACATACCACATGTCCCTGAAATGTCTCTGGCTTGCACTAACACATCAGATATGAGGATAGGTAACAAGAATAATCCCAAAATATACAAGGCCTTAAGAGAAAGACAATTCAGGCCATTCACAAAACCTTATACTGTATCCATCCAATAACAGTCATATAGAAATTTCAACAGTAGTAATTCACTATGTAGTCATTAAATGGTGTTTTTTTTCCTTCTCTATTCCAAGGGAGCCATAGGATTTGCTCATCAATGTATTCTATCTGATTCTTCAAGATATGAGTCTTTAGGACAAAATATCCTGCATATAATTAGAACCCAAAGGAATATGCTCATTTTAATTGCTATAGTCTTATCACTAGAAATAAGACCAGAGCAAATTTCAAAAAGGTTTCCTCTAATTCTAGTTACATTATGCTTTCAGAACTGGCATTGTATACTCTTAGATATCTGCAGATTTACTTCACTTTTACTTATGCAGGCTAGAAATATTATTTTCTGTTTTCATGAAGAATAGTTCCTACTTGTATGGCATATATCATATACTTGGAAAGTGAACTGGATTCCTGAATTATTTTCTTAGTTCTGAGGGGGACCCTGAAAGATTTGACATAACAATAAAATAGGGGAAATACAAAATAAGGAAACAGTTATTTGACTGTTGTTTGATGCATCTATAGGCAGCCTGGAGGCTTATGTATCTGTATTAGGTCTGTCTGAGAAATGCTATGTAGAAATTATTAGAGGTATGGAAGCTGCATTGAAATGGCACTGGAAGTAATATCTACATAGTGAAATCTGCACAGTACATGTAGCAGTGTGTTTCTGTAGATGTTTAACCTTTGAGCAAGGCAAATATTCACTTCAAAGACAATCCCTGTACCTGACTGACAAAATATCCCCTCTTCCCTGCTTTGCAAACCAGCTGCTGTTATTCATAGCAGAAGTATCAGCGGGATATCTGAAACACTAAATACTTGAGACTCTGATTCCCAGTTAGCTGTTAGCTCCTTTTCATTCCTAACTTTAGAGATTCTCTAAATTTTTGGCAGCCAACTCCGAGCATTCTCACACACAAACTCTTCTTTTAGCTGCCCTTCTGAAATTCTTTTCTTTCCCTAAATGCCCTTTTTGTTGATGCCTAGTCACAAAACTTATCAAACTCCTACTCAGAATGGCAGTCTGTTTATATGATGTGAGGTGAGTGGGCACTTCATTTTTGACATAATGCTGTCAGAATAGGCTTTTTGTCTGTTACCCAGCTTTTCCTTATTATTCATAATGCTGCCTGTGTTTTTCATCGTTGCTAACAGGAAATAGTGTTTGGACCACAGTGTTTTCACAGAGGTTTCTGCATTTCTTTCCTAAGTAATGGCAGCACATTGATACGTGTTGAACATTAGAAATTTTTTATCCATGTACTTTGAAGTGTATCAGCAAATCTTAATTCCACTGTTATTTGGTATAGGCAGTCACTTGGTATCATGATACCTTTCTATAAGATTTTATTCCAGCTTTTTATTTCATATCACTTATGAATATGCTCAGCTTTGCAAACCCTTTACTACACACAGCTACCCTGTATCTCTTGTGGAAAGGGACCAGGTGTTCTTAACATCTTTTTCATCTGTCACTCATTATGTTATCAATACATGAGAAAACATACCCTCCTAAGTAAAAGAGGGTGACACAGCAGAAGAGATACATGAGAGGCTTCTTGAGTAAAATTACCTGAAAAATTCATTTATCTATTTATAAATAATTTTATCAATATCCAATCGACTTCCAATGACAATGGTATATTTGGGATTCACAATTTGCTGACTCTTCCAAAATACATGATTACATATTGGATCAAACAGCTGTATTCTTTATTGAAGCTTCTATCTATTTATCCTGTGTAGAGTGGCCAGTATATCTGGCCAGTATATCTACTCTTTCTGGTTTAAAATATTTACATTGTTTTCTGAAATCTTCTTCTTAAATTAATATATGATATCTTTCTCCATTACATGTTTCCTTCTTTTCAAGGTAATTGGCTTGTAACTCATTTGTACTGAAATCCAAAGTTGTAATAACAGCAAAAGTTATGTTGGAATCAGAAGCCAGATTGGCATTTACAGTATCAAAATTTCTTCAAATATGAATGAAAGGTCCACAGTGTATATAAGTACACTAACTTTTAAAACACATTATATTAAAAAAATATTGTATGGAAAGTTTCTAAGTCAAGCATTCAAAAGTTCAGAAATGCTAATTTATTCCTACTGCATGCACATTTTTCTGTAGCATTTATTACCTGATATGTGACAGTTTGTGTTTGGTTTTTTTCAAGGCTCCTGTCTTGTTCAGTTTTTTCCTATCTTCCACATTCACTATCCATCTTTAAGTTTAGTTTGAAATATTTCACTGAACAAAAAAAAATCATATAATAACTTATAAATATTTTCTTAATATTATTACTATACCTTGAGAATTCTTCATTTACAATACATCTATTTTCATATAACCCTACAAGATAAAGTTATATACATATATACATTCTAGCAACATAAATTTTTTATGTTCCTAGAAAGATGCATAGAGTGACAAAATATTTTAAAAGTCCTCAGCAGCAAGAGGAAATCCAAAGAAAAGAAGAGTAAATTATTCAATGGTAACAGAAATCTGATTATAAGTTATCTGAAAGCAAAATGTGAAGCACTCAGTATGTCTTTTTTTTCCCCTTTTATTTTAGTTTTGAAAAAGACTAATTACATGATTAAAAATGAACATTATCAACACAGCTGAAAGAGTTCTTCCCCTAATGACCAGATGAAGTTTTGTGTTGCCTGGATAAACGATGGATGGTGTTTTCTCAGTGAATTACTGATTCCATTTTCCCCATGTGGAAACTTCTTCGCAGAAAATTAATAAACAAACTGAAGCAAAAGAGTTTAGAAGCATGGATTTGCCTTCTAAAGATTCACAAAATGGATTTACACTAGAGATGAAGAGTCAGCTGAAAGGAGTGCATCTGAAAAGCTAGCTGGTCATTAGTATTTGCACTGCTCAAAAACTAGTTCTTTGGAATTACCCTAAATTCCTTCAAATTTCTTAATGGCAAAAAATCAGTAGGAGAAGTCAAGAGTCCAAAGGAAATTATAGACTCAAGTTTATCCTCACTTTAGAAATATGTAAATTTCAGGAGGGATACTTTCATAGTATGTCATAGCCAAGTGTCTCAGAGAGAGAAAGAAAAGGGCACAGAATCTGGCAGCTTGGCCTATGGCTCCTAATGGGATAGTGCAAGACTGGAAAGATCTGTGCAAAGGTTGGAAAATAAGGGCAGGATCAAAAGCCTTGTAAAGAACGGATTTTACTTTCTAATCTTGTAAAATCAAATATTCTTTTTTGGGAAACTGTGAAGAGCTTGTCTCTAGAAAATTATGCTTCATCCATTGGTTAAAGGAAATATATTTAGATGCGTCCTCTACCGCATCAGTCTCTATCTGTGCCTGAATCTGAATCACAGACATCCAGAACAGGTGATTGACACAACTGAAAGGAAAAAAGGAGAAAGAACATAAACCACAGTATTAAAAGAATGGTGTATAGACTGTTTACATAAAGTAAATTTTCTCTGATCAGCTGGAAGCCATGAAAATTGCCAAAAATTACTTTGTAAACCTATGAGAATCTGTCACAGCTGTTATCAGTTAAGCTTCAGAACCAACAAGGAGTAAGCCCAGAAGAAGACAAATATTTACAGGAGAAGGAGAAAAGGACACAAGGCACTATAAACCAGGCAGCTTAACAAAACTAATTACTGGAAAACTACTATAGAATAAAACTTGGTGGTTGGGAAGAAATAGGTGTAGTGTATTTCAAATACAAGAAAGATTAGTATCCTATCTTATGAGAATCTCTCAAGGATAATGGGGTGATACATTTTAAATGAAAATATTTATATTGTGGGAACAAAATGAAGTATGGAAACAGTCAAAACTCTGATAAATAATCTTTTTTAACTTGTATGGTTGTATCAGGCAAGATTCTGCCAGTATAGGTCTTGTAACCTCTGGTATTGAATGTACTAATGAAAAGGAGAAAGGAGCAGAAAATATTTATGTTTGCAGATGGGAATTCCTAAATTTGAAAGGAAAGATCAAAATGGAACACTATTTGCTTAAAATAAGATGCAACTGTATGTAGATAAAAGCAAATAAGGATCATTAATTAGCAATAGTGTGAAGTAGATGGCTAGTTTTCTTTAAAAAAGAGGATCAGAGTTTGAAATTAATTATTCAAACTCAACATGAATCAAGATATAGAATTAAATCATATTACTATACATAAAATATAGTGTTATAGAACAAGTTACCTGAACAACTGTCTTTCAAGAAATTTGTTCAGAGGACAAACAATTGGCTATGTTAAGATCTACTCCAAAGTTTTGCATCTTTAATTATCTCCAGTTTAGTGATGTAAGTTTAAAAAACAGGATTCCCTGAGAAGGAATGGGGAAGTCATCGGAATGTCAAATGTGAATCCCACTCCCTAAGAGAAGCTTTAAAGGATCAGTGTTGGTCAAATAAATCATCTGCTGAAATCTCTCATCTCCTCCCTAAGTTAATGATGCACCTTAGTTTCAACAAAGGTTTTCAGGCTGCTTCATGTAAAAATGAACTAATTTTCAAAATTCAACTAGGATATAAGATATGAGATTGGAGAGTTTCACATTCTCTTTTTTTTGTGTCTGCAGATTTATACAAAGATAAAATGAGAACATTTTCTTAGCACTAGGAAAAAAAAAACCAAAACCAAACAAAAACATACACCACAAAAATATCTTCCAGAGAGAATAAGTTTCCTATTTTCCAGTTTGCAGAAGGACTTATTTCCCTAGATACTAAAGTACAGCAAAAATCTTATCACATGCAAGATGTTTCTTCTATGGGAAAAACATATATAACCTTAATGGTTAGGTATTGGTCTGACAGCTCCTTGTAAACATGCCATTTTGGGTGCTATCACCTTGCTCCATTTGCATATTGCTCAGATCACCTGATTAGTCTCTGAAGTAAGAATGAGAAAACTTAATAATATTGGGTGTCCAAGACTTTCAGACTGGCGGAATAAGAGAAAGAAAATTAAATGTCAATATTTGTTCATGAAATCATTATGAGAAATTTCTATGGTATTCTTTCACGGTACCTGGTAGCTATTAAAAGACCTTTTAATCAGATTTAAATGCAGCATATTAAATAATTTCTAATGATTTTTTCAAAATACTTCTCTATTCTTCATTAAAGAGTTAAATAAAATAAAGGAATATGTATGCAATAGTCTCTGTGATTCATTTGCCCTGTTATTCTGTCGATGGGTAATTTGAATAACAAAAGGCATTATAAAGGTCATTTAAAAAATACCTAATTTTATCTCATTGTCATTTTCACTGTTATTTTATGTAACAAAATAGATTTAACTAGGCAAATTTGCTAACCCCAGACATGGTTTCTGAAGTATTTATTTCACTAAGCAAACTACAAAAATATTTTGAACATTCTTTCACAGTATTGAAGTTTCTAAATACAGAATTCAGTAGTTCCTAACTGTACATTGCAGGCAATAATATTTTATAAACATCTATCTCCATTTTATTAGAGGTAAAACCTACATATCTTGAAAGAACTGAGGTGTTTATGTTACTGTGGGAGACTAAATGATACTCATGAATTATCTCTGATCTATTTAATGCAATGTGGTATTGGTTTTGTTTTTGTTTTCAAAATCAAGACAATTAGTTTTAATTATTCAGATAAGTGAAACATTATTAGGATTAATAACATAAACATTTCATTGATTTTTTTTCACTATCCAAAATAAGTTTTCTATATCTGTTACAAAGACTTATTCTTAATAACTATAGGGCTTTTTCAATTCATACTGAATTATCAGACTTCCTTTCACTGAATGAAAAGAGAGACTAAATAGATTATGCCTGTAGATAGATTATGCCAGTTCTTACATTTATTATAGTTATGATTCTTCCAGTTCTCAATACTTATTTTTTTGAGTTAGAATAGTTAAGTGTCACAGATACAATTTTTCTCTCCAGATTGGGAAAACCATCCTGTATAAAATAAAATAAATATTTCTAGTTCTTGTCAAAATAAATACAAGGGGTGTTCTTATACCTCTCCTTTTGAATGTGAATTACTGCTGATAAGACTAAGATTTGCAAAGTTCTTACACACAGAAGCTTAATAAAATCTTTCTAAAATAGACTAGACAAAGGTGTTAATTTTTCAAAGCCAATCAATCTTGTGGGCCAAAACAATGTTTGCTCCTTCTTATGTAACACAAATCTTTTAGCTTGCTGGACCATGAAATGGCACATTTTGGACTTCTTTTGGAAATCATTCTTTTCACAAAGAAGGTGACTTCTTAAAGCAATAATGACTGTGCTGCCACAGCTCAATGAGAATTAGCAGCTATGAAAGAGGTCTAAAGGTAAAGAGGTTCAAAATTAATTACACAGTTCATTCAAACCATCCTAAATCATCTTCTACATTTCTATAATGAAATAAATTTTCAGCATTGTTTGTCTCCGGCCTCTCAAATACCAGGCACAAAGTACAACCCTCTCACTCCATTTCTAATTCTTCAAACTCTCGTTATAAATGGTGAAATTATTTTCTGAAGATTTTCCTATCTGGTCTTTTATATATGCACTATGGCATGTCAATCCAAATTTTACCTAATGAGAAGTCAGGTTAACCTTGACCATGAGTCTGATGTTGTACACCTGAAATTTCGGAAGCACAAAAATATGTGGGGAAAGTCGAAGGGTAATAAAAATAAGGAAAAGTGATCTTTTTAATCTACTGAAAACTTGGAAGAATTTTATAAGAAACTATACATACTGAGAGTTAAGAAGCAGGCAATTTAGAGTTTCCATTAGAGTCTGAGACTCAATTTCCAACATACTTTATCTTGTTTTTACAGGTGATTTGGACAAAAAGTCTTTTGAGCACACTGTTGTTTCTCTACTCAGAGGGTACCCTGAGCCACTGGAAAGGGCATAGCAATTTCTGGTGCAAACATTTTATAATTTCTATATTCTGAATTTCTGATTTCTGGTCAGAAATATGAAATTAAATAATCTTGAAAAAAAAAGGGGGGGAAATAATTTCTTCTATGTACTAAGCCATTAGGAAAGCCATTCCTACCATTATTCATCAGTGATAAGCATATCCTACCTATCAAAACAGCACCTAAATGTTTCATTATTCCTTTATATCCTGTGAATCAAGAATAGAAATGTTTCAGATTATAGCTGTTAGCGTGGGCTACCCAGGGTTATTCAGAAATACTCTAACTAAACAAGTTGGCATAGCTGATTCTTTATACATCTCTAAACACAGATATATACAGAGAAAATTAAAGACTCTTCTTTCATATATCTAAGGAGACTCTTCTTTCTTCTCTCTCTCTCTTTTTTTTTTTAAGCATGCATGCTGTCTTTTTGAATTTTAAAGCAGTAACTAAAAATGTTGCTTGGTACTGATAAAGCGTATTTTAATTTCATGTAACTCAAGACCTAAAGAGAATTCTGATAAAATATATCAATTTAGATTTTTATTTTATCACTCAAGAACTCAAGAAAACAGTGCTATGGTCCACACAGTGGAGAGAACCTACATGCATGGGATAGAGCAATATTTTACACATATATGTTAAAATTAAGTATCATCTGTGTATTTCAGAAGAATAGCAACACGGTAACATGAGAAATGTGGAACATCACAGGAGGGTCCTGGAGATTAACATTTCAGTTGTTCCTAATAGACAGCAGTCACCAAGATGATTTGGGGCTGCCATACAGGACAAAAAAGCGTTGCTTAGGAGAGCTGGTTTTGTTCAGCCCAAAGAAGGACAAGCCAAAGGAGGATCTTACTGCTCTCTTCAGCCTCAGTGTATGGCTGCAGAGAAGTTGGAATTAGCATTTTCTTGGCAATACACAGTTTTGTCCTTGGCAAAAGAAGGACAATGGGTAAAATGGCAGTGACTGAGATCCCAGTTGGATGTTCAAAAAAGTAATTGACAACATCTGTCAAACACCAGAACAGGTTACTCAGGGAGATCTGATGAAACCTGAGCCACCTGACTGAACTAAAAAGCCATATCCAGCATCAAAGTCAACCTTATTCTGAACAGTGGGTCTGACTAGATGATTTAGTGAGATACCTTCCAATTTCATCTACTCTCTAATTCTAGTCTATAATACACACATCTCTTTTTCCACTTCCTGCATTCCTTACTCAAATTTTCTGAATACTACTCCCATATCTTTCTGCATTCTCACAGAAACCCCAGACATGAAGCCACAGCATTAACTATATCAAGATGGCCAAATGTCCTGGTTTGAGACAATTTAAAGGAGAACACTCTGGAATTAATTTCCTGTCTTCATAGGTTCAACCAATCCCTTTCCACCAATAAGGAATGAATACAAGTAGATGTAAGTGAAAAAGTAAGAGTTTACTAACAAGTGAAAGAGCAATAGTCAAGAAATAACAGCAAATAACCAGCATATACAAAACTGCTCTGTTTGCCCCCAGGTAGATGAAAAAAACAAACAAACAAAAGAGAACTCAAAAAGGAAAAGCCTCTGCCCACACTGCCTCAACTCTACAGCAAGAAACCAAGACCCAAACCAAGCGGCCAGAGAGAGCTCTGCCTAAGGCAAAGACAAAAAAACACAAGTGAAGCAAAATTCATGCAGCAAAGGAGGTGAAGCTGCCTGCCAGAGCAGGCTTTAAAAGGCTGTGATACCATCTCTGCTCTCGCCATCCTGTTTCCTGCTGTGCTGAAGGTCTTTAAAGACACAGCAGCAATTTTTGGGCACAGGTGTATGTGGAATACAATGAGTTTTTTGAGTTACCCCAGGAAATCAAAGTAGTACAAAACAGTACACCTGTGATGCCTGTACCTGAGAGGCTGATCAGGAGCTGCTGTGCTTACTGACTATAGGCAGACAGCAATCAAATGCATTTTTCAGATTGAGCTTGTCATCTGTTCTGACACCCTGCACAAAGCGAATTACCAGAAGTATTTCACAAACTGTAATATGCATGTAAAATGTATACATAACTTAAAATTTTTTCTGGGCTTTATTAGTATCTTCCCTGGAAACAGGATGAAAAGAATGACAAAAAGCTAGAAACTGTAACTGCTTTTAATTGTATAGGAGTGGCAAATCAATTACAAATACAGAACCATAGCACTGCAATATGAAGTTTGAAACAAATTTGAGGATGTACTTCAGAACTGATAAGTATAATTTCTCATACTTATTTTAATACTATAGTTCACACAATATATCAGAATCTACAGTTATATGCGTATTTTGTACACTGTTCTGTAACCATATATAAATATTTATAGCAAAGATCCTATATCTTCAATAAAGAATCATCACAACAGTGGAATTTAGAAATATTTTTGTTAAAAACTCAACTTTAAAGTTACTGATTGAATCAAATGTTATTTGTCTTTTAAAAATCTAATATGTATGTTCTGAGATTGGTTTAACATATCAGGTTATATTAATGTAAGATTACTTGAGAAGTTGTGCATTTTCTAACCTTCCATGTGGAAAATTTTATGTAAATTATTTGTAAATGTGAAAGCCTCGGGAGCAGGGCTGCATTAGCAGATCCTATTGCAAAGGTATACTCAATAATTTACAAACCAACAAAGGCTGAATTGGATAGAAGTTGTTTCTGGCATAATAAATCCAAAAATAAATGCAGAGAGCACCATCTTCTGGAGTCAATGGAACACTGACACTCTTTACAGTGAAAGCAGAGCACTGAGTTTCAGTTAAATAAATGTTTATATATGAAACAAGCTTAGCAAATAGTTCTGTGAGCAGAGTAACCAACGGAGCATGGTTTCAAATGGACTCCTGTTCTGTGTTTCCCAGCACATAATCTTCCTGTCCTTGCCAGCTGCCTCTGCACCACTAGGGCCTGCCTTTCTCTGTGGCATGATACACAGCTCTCACAGGAGCTCCTTCAAAGAAGGGTTTCTTTGCACTGGGCAGTCATCGCTCGCGCTCCAGGTAGTTCAGCGCTAAATGCAAACTCATCCAGTACACGTGCAGTTTGGCAAAATGTTGGCTGTTTCTTGGAGCAGTTAAAGGACTGAAAATTTTGCTGGAACTGTCCAACAAATTAAAAAGCTGCTGGGAGTTTAACAAGAAATTGAGGCTGATGGAGTTATATCAGGTTATTAGTCCAAAACCAATTGGCATAAAGCAGGTAAGCTGTAGCCAATTAAAAAGGAAAGCTGATATACCAATTGGCAGTCTTGCAGAAAAGGACCTGGGTCCTGGGAAAGAAGCTGACCATGGGCCAGCAATGTGTCCATGCAGCAAAAGCAGCCAATAGCATCCTGGAATACTGCAGGAGCACTGCTGCCAGCAGGTCAATGGAGGTGATTCCTCCCCTCTGCTTAGCCCTGGTGAGACCCATTTGCAGTGTTCCCTTGCTCTGAACACAAGGCTGTGGCTAGTGTGTTGATTTGGACAGAATTACATTTCTTAATAGCAGTCTGTAGAGTGTTAGATTTAGATCTGGGGTCAACATAGTGTTGGTAACACACCAGTGTTTCAGCTGTTGCTGAGCACTGCTTGCATGGTAATGAGGCTTTTGCTGTCTCTCACTCTATCCTCTCCCCTCCCACAGCAGGTAGTCTGGGGGTGAGTAAAAGGCTGGAAGGTAACACAGCCTGGACAGCAGACCTGGACAGACCAAAGGAGTATTCTATACTATATAACATCTCATTCATCAATAAAACCATGGGGGTGGGGGTACTTTTTTCAAGGTAATCATCACTCATAGATTGACTGGGCATCAGTGTGCTGATGGAAGTTGGTGTCTGATTGCCTTTGCATCAGTTTTAGTTTAGTTTTAGTTTTAGTTTTAGTTTTAGTTTTAGTTTTAGTTTTAGTTTTAGTTTTAGTTTTGTTTCTTCACCTGTTAAATGATCTTCACCTCAACATACAATTTTTCTCCTTTTTGCCCTTGCAATTATTTCTTCCATCCTGCTGGGGGTAATTGAATCAGAAAAGGAATGTGGCTTAGCTTCCAGCCAGGGTAAACTCCCTCAACTAGATAGTCTGCAGAGGGACCTTCTGGTGCCTCAGCTATTCTGTGTTTCTAAAGTACCTACACATGAAGCTGACTTGATACAGGATTACTCTCTATAATACTATATTCTTTTTTGATCTTGAAAAAAACATTTAAAAGTGAAAATTGGTACTCCATGTATGTTCTTTTTCTTGCCCACTATGTTTTACACCTTTGAATTAGTGACAAAGATGAACATTATTCCTTTGCACCAAATGTTGAAGACCCTATATGAATAATCTCTTACTTAATCTGTCAGTCTAACTCTTACATTGTTTTAACTTTAACTCCACACTAGCAACAGCTCACTGTGTAGCAGCATTTTCTAGCACAACAGCCACATACACAATCCTGTGAATTCTCTGTTTCTCTCTAAAATTCCTACCTTTTTAAAGTAGGAACAGATTTTTCAATCTAAGGTAGATTTAAGTTTGCAAAACAAGTCAATTCTTGGACCACTATTTTTTGGTATAATTTACTTTACATTCTATCATACAGCATAGTTGCTTTTAACTGGATGACAGTATTACCACAGTGTTATTACTGTGTCTTCTTGCTCTGTTGAGCTATGAACATGCAATTGGCTACAAGGAAGTTTCAGATTTATCTTCTCCATTAGAGGTCAGCAGAAGACCATTTATCTATACAGGATCTGGATGGTTCCCATTTCCTCTTGAAATTCTAGGTCATTAAGTCATTAAGCCAGTCACAAGAAAAAATGAATTTGACATTATGGGTCAGAAAAAGCTAAGACTTAAAGTTCACAATAGCTACTGCCTGTTCCGTTTGGAATAGTTTTGTTGTAGAATCACTGTAGGCAAATTTAGATTGCTTAAAAATGTGGAATGTGAACAATTACGCCATGAAAATGAATGGCAACATGAACACAGAGATTCATGTGGAGTAGACATGCCTGTAAGATCCTTCTTATTCAGTCAAGCTGCAATGAAAACTTATAATTTTGTTGTCTCTCCTTACATTTTCAGTACCACTGAAAAGTCACCTTCACCGAAGAGATCACCTAGATCAGAAGATTCCTCTTCCATTTTTTTTTTAAGTATCCTTGTATAAAGAGAGCATTTCACCTCACTTTCCACAAAATAATTTCTGTAATGCCAAGGCTTTTCCAAGTCTGAAGTTTGTAATGACCTTCAGACAGTCACTAAGAAACCTTCATAGGTGTCCCATAATCAAACATTTAGAAGTATGAGTTATTCTTTTATTTAGCTGCTGTCATAGAAACTCTAGTATGTTTTCACTCCCACACTTAAGCTTCATCACTGTTTTGGTTAGAACTGAGGAATACTTCCAGAATTATTCTGAAAAGGATTTGTGAAGGAATGATACACTCATATACATCAAGTTATTATAAATACTGAATTGTTTACTCACAGTAAACTGTTCTCCCAAAGGCCACACTGCCATGAACTCACCTTCAATCAAGACTGAAAAAAGTTCAGATTAATGAGTTCAGGAATGCACACAGGAAAGCAGCTCTTAAAACACAAAAATCTCCTAACGGTGTCTGAAAAATATTCATTTGAGAAAAAACTGACAATACTGAAAAAGAAATAATAAACTAAAATATGATGATATAAACACATAAAAATTCTCCTTGCTTCAATTTTAATTTTTTTTCTTACTTAACTCACGAATGTTTTCATCAAAAGTAGGCTTATCTATAGACAGATCTCCTACATGAAGTTTTTACAGTAGCAGATTCTTTACCAAAGTTTATTTTTAAAGAATATTAAGTAGATGTTCTCTAGTGAAAATAATCTAGAATGGAATTTCCTAGTCTGAAAAAAAGAATTTTTTTGAGGATTATCAGACTGCTTCAAGAGGTTGAGGACATAATTACTAGGAAAAAGAGTAATATCCAGACAATTCCCCAAAAGATTTTATCATTTCTAGAAAATAAATTTCAAAGTAATTTTCCTTTCCTCCATTAATATATTCTAATATAAAAATCGTCATCTTCACATGAAATGTTGCATACCAGCTTTTGGTGAATTATTTCTTCCTATTGCTTAAACACAGTAGGTAACTTCCCTCTGTCTATACATGCATAAAAACATATTGCATAAATAATGATAATAAATTGATAACTGATCACTAAATTTGTGATAAAATTGCACTTCCAGGACAAAGAAAAAAAAAGTAACTGTATGTTGCTGTACGTTGTGGGAGAGGGAAATGTAACTATCATTCCTTGTTTCAGAATACTCAAAGCAGTTCCCTTCCTTAGAACACTTAAAAAAACACTTAAAGGCATATTCACAGGTTTTCAGGATGCTCTAATGTATTTTCTAGAGAATAGAACATGAAAATACACTAAACTGTAAAATGTCTCTAAAATAATCTAATAAGGGATATTTTTTTTCTCTTCCTCTAAAGGATGTCATGCTTCAGAAGGGGAAACACCAATGTGGAACAGTGGACAAGTTTCATTGGATCTTTACGTGATTATAGCGATGGGAGGAGTCAGGAGCCTGAAAAAGATCCATGTCACTTGTTTTTATAATGAGCAAAGAAAACACCTTCAAACTCAAAAGTCAGATTTCACTAGAATATAAACCAGATTACTCAGCTTTTTATTTAAACCTAAAACAACTAGACTAGATAATGGTACACTCAGAATCTTGTGATGACAAAAAGTGAAAACACCATATATACATGAGAAAATCCCAAACTATCATCAGCCTAATTAAAACATTAGTAAATTAACAAAACCACAGCAGTTGTGACTGGTCCAGTAACACTAATATTCACAGTCCAGCTGCCACAGTAAATCCTCATTAATAATATCTTCTTTAAAAACACCATACAAGAACAATTGCTAATACTGACCTCTTATTGTTGGTAATAAGATCACCTTTTCAGTGCCCTTCTGGACCCTCCTGTGAGCAGCTTCAGTCTTCCTCAAAAAAGAGCCGTGGGGGGAAGACTCTCAAAGTCTTTGTAAGAACAGGTTCATGGTTAGGGCTGCTTCCTCCTCTTGTCTGGCAGAGTGTCAGTGATTTCTTCCGGCTCAGCCTTGGGCTAGTTTGGGTTTATATCTGCACTTCTCCTTGGCACAGCCCACACCAGTGCTGGTCCTGCACGGACCCAGCTCCCACTGGGGAGGTGAAAGTCACCCACCCCCAGCAGCTGGGGTGGCCAGCACCACCCAGACCAGGACCAGACTCTGGCCCCACAGGTCCCAGGGCACCACAGGCCTTCTGCTAATGATGACAAAATCATATGCATGCAGATCCCACACTGCCAGTCTGCTCTTGAGGGAAAAAACCACAAGCACAAAGAGAGTCCCAGTGGTGCCTTACCTTGACAGGAGCCCTGATCTCACTGTATCTTACTCTTACAGGTTCATCAGGGCGTCTCATAACGTGTTTTGCTTTAGTCTGCTTCTGCCTGTTTGTCTGAGTGTTGAGCATTTCAGTTGCTCCTGAAGACTTCAGAGACAGTAATCCTGAGAATTAACTGTAGAGCAAAATGTATGCCTGTTGCAAAGGAAATACAACTGAACTATAAAATGCAGATCTCTGCAGGAAAAATACTAAACAAACCACAAAACAAAACACAGAGAGAGACTTGCATAAAGAGATTAGGTTGTCACATTTTCGCTCTTTCTCAGGTTAAAAATAGAGGTTTTACAGACTCACAGACACAGACATCAATTGATCATGTAACTTCTCTTTTGGAGGCAAAAAGGGAAACGTTTACTTGCCATCTTCTTACGGTCAGCAAATTTATTTCCAGTGAAGAAAATAAATTTACAACATAAATTTGTCTTCTGAGAAAAATAATTGCAACTAAGAGAAAAACATAGGAAAAACTGAAGGCAAAACTGTAGCCTGATTAATGCAGACTGAAATCCGTGGTGGAAAGCATCATGCATTTCATGAGGCAAATATGAGGCTGTAATTGCTGTGTTTGTGAAGCCATAGATGAAAGAGAATTACTTTTTATATCCATTTCAATTATTTTCTGAAACACGTGAAATATTTGGTTAGTATTGTTCTATAGTAGATTATATTCTATCATCCTCTCACATTTTTAATCTTATTCTGACTCAGATATATTTTACTTGAATGCTGCTAAAATAATTGTTATAAAAAGAAATAAGGAAACAAACAACTCCCTCCAAATAATTTCCACTGTAACTCATCAAATAGGTGTTAATACCCCAAACAAACTATCAAAATCACATCAAGAGTGAAGGTAGACATCTAAAGTAATTCCATTTATTTACCAGAAAACTTGATGTTTTTGGAAAGCCCATAAAAATCTATAAGAGGTCTGTGCTGCCTTTTCAGCACTCAAAGAAAATAAAAACAATATGCATGCATGCACAATAACATCAGGGATTAGACAGACCCCTATGACGATTACTATTTTTTGACACAGCAATAAGTTACTTTAAAACTGCTGCTATCATCTCTTTTCTATTTCTTCTCCACGACCTTTCCCCTAGGTAAAATAAACACAATGGTATCCCAAAGAGTAAATTGTACATTACAAACCTCAATATTTTCCAATTGTTTTAGAATCCAAACTGTGTACAGAAACATTACTACACATCTATAGAAGTTTTATTTTAGCCTCAACTGAAAAATAAAATAAAAAGAGAAGGTTCTCCAACAAATATAAAAAGGTATCACTGGTCATATACAACACAGTACTACTACCAAGTAATGACAGCAAATGCACAACATGATAAATCATCATCATTGTGCATAGTAACCCTGTTATACCAGTCTGCTCACAGTCATCTCTCCCAGAAAATAGCCCAAATGCCACCTGTTTTATGAGGTTGGATATACACTACTGTGACAGAAGATTTCTTCAGCAATTTACTGGATGTTTCTCACTAATTATATTATGAAGAGCACCATCATCATATCTGTTCCACTGGCAGGAGGATAAGTTTCAGACAAGCCTGTCTGTCTGGCAGAATTATTTTGCTAGTTATACTGGGCTTGCTGCATCCTGGGAAAAAATTTGACCTTTTCTACAATTCTGTGTTTACATTCAACCATTATTAATTTCATGGCCTTCCACAGGCAAAATTTCTAAGGACTCTGAGATGAATCTTCTGTGCTAATACAGCAACAACTGATTTAATCCACTCAAAACTGGTTTTAAAAATCAAACACTTTTTCAGACCTATTCTATCTACATGATTCAAACTGCAACACAGAAAACAAACCATAATAGCACATGAGAGGTAGATCCTAGCTGTCCAGCCACGTTCAGTCAAGCCTTTCACCAATGATGCTGCAGGATTTGGGCTGACATTAATATGGCCTGACTGGTTTGTGTTTACTTGTTTCCAATGAATGCCTACCCTCCATCACGTATGTAGCAGATTATTTGGAATTCAAACCCTTAGCTGTATTAAGCTTGGTATGCACAGCAGGAGCCTGATGAACAGTGTCTCTTTTATATGTTGACTTCTTGTTGTGTGCATTGTTCTTTCAAGAACAGTGGCCAGACAAGGTAAGTGTGGAAAGAGGGCAGTGATATTCCTGGGGTTAATGAGTACACACCAGAGAAATTTCCACCTTGCCAATTACAGCAAGCAGTCATTTCAACTGGCCTGCAGTTCATGCAAAGACAGGCAGGCTGCTGTGGGGTCAGGAAAAGCAAACCAAAAGAGGATTTTGCAGAATTTGCAGAAACTCAGACAGATACTGCACAGACTGAAATCAGGCCTAGAAGCACAGTCCACCTGGAAGTGATCCATGAATAAGCAGGGATCTGTGTATATAGATAGAATTTTTGTTCTAATATATTACATAATCATCCTACTAGAAATTGCATGTATGGTGGATTATAAACTAAAAAGATCCAGGTTTTGTGTCTCGAAATATTTTGGGGCTCCACTGAAGAACTCAGTATTCCTGAAAGCTTTAGAATGATTCATTTGTAAGTTCTGGATAACTCTTCATTTCTGTTAGACTGTTGCAGTGACCCAGACTAT
>VZRX01007821.1:0-35502 GCA_013398075.1 Notiomystis cincta | reverse complement strand
GGAAGGAAGGAAGGAAGAAAGGTCGTCCTGATGTCCCACCTTCCACAGAGGGCAGCATCCCTCACCAGGGCAGGATGGCATGGAAGGGAAGGAGCCCCCTCCCGGAATTGCTGCCCATGTGCATGCATTTAAACTTCTTATTTCAACCCTTTCCTGGTGGAAATGAATTTTCTCCACAATTCCAGATTCCCTCTTGGCCACATCATGATGTGATGTGCTGGGACAGGACAAACACTCTGCAGCCATGGGGTGCCTGGGAGGGTCCATAGCTCAGAGGAAGGAGCTGGGCTGAACATGGGCTGGCTGGAGCCTGGGAGAAGGGGATGTCTGGCCCCAGCCCAACTCTCACTTTTCCAGAGTCTCATTAGTGCAGAGCACTCTCACATGGATTTTTCCTGCCAAAGCCTGGCCTTTCTGGTTCCAGAATTGGGGCCTCACTGTGGCATTAACACAGGTGTCATAAACCTGATCTCAGGCTCTTGATCATGAGTTAAATAGGCTTGATGGTGAGTGCCTAGAACTGCTCCCCATGTAGACATTCCCAGTGCCAGGGGCTGTGGCACAGAGAGGAAAAATGGGCTTGTACAAAATCCATGATCCACTTAATCTGCCCTGTAATTCAGGGTCTGGCAGTTGTAACTAAATAGATCTGGGCTTCTTTCAAGCATCTCCCCCAAACTATTTTGCAGGAAGGAGTCAGAAAATGTCCAGAGGTTATTTTTGGCTGTGGCTGATTTATACACATGCTGATCAGCCAGGAGAGGAGTTATTCTGGTCCCACACTGCCCCACATAATACCAAGTGCTGTGTGTGGGTGTGATTTCCCTGGGAGACATTGGGAGATGATGCTCCCATTTGCTGATGGAGCTCTCAGGAACCACCTTGGGAGCTCCATGTCCTATGAGCCCACTCAGTTCCTCAAATGAGGCCAGAGCTAGGGGACACGGGCTCTGTGCCCTCCCATCCTCTGTTTCTGGGGATAGGCCTGAACCCTGTGTCTACAACTTGGGGTGGTGGAAGGCTCTGTGCCTTGCAATTCCTGCTCCATCCTTAGGAGTATCCAGCTCAATTGGGGTCTCCCTGGGTGACAACTGGATTTGGGGAGTGCAGGGAGCTGTTTCAGGGCTCGTTTGAGCATGGTGTGGTTTTGAGGCTCAGGAAGGGCCATGCTGTCTGGGACGGTTCCTCTGCAGGATGTAGTGGCTCTGGTGCTCCTGGATTTTTCCTCCCTGTGTTTCCTTTCCCTGGCATGCTGTGAAGCTGAGCTCCTACTCTTGGGAAGGGGTGGTGGGAATGAAGTGTGAGGGTGGCACAGCCAAATCCCTCCTTTCTCGTGTATTTGCACAAGAGAATATTTCCCTGGGGCATTCCAGTGTGGCCACAGCTGGTTTATGGCCATCTACTGGGACCTGCCAAGGTGGGAATCACTGGGATGTAGTGCTGTTGGTGCCTTTGCCATCGCACTGCGCTGGTGACGTGTCTCCCACCCGGCTGAGGATGGAGTCACTGTTGGCTGTGCAGAGATCCTGTCCCTCCTGGTTGCTGTGAGACTGGAGCAATGTCCACCCTGGATGCACTGCTGGATGGGCAAAGGGAACCCGATCCCCACATCTCCTGCTGTGTCTGCCAGCAATTTGGGCTAAGGCCAGCAGGGGAGGGTTGAGGAGGCCATGTAGGGATAGAGGAGCAGCAAACCAAAGCCTCTGAAGGATCCATGGGGGTGTTGGCCAACCCAAATTTTCAAGCTTTGCTGCTTGGAACACCAGGATATGCTAGAGAGTACATGGATAGAAGTTCTGGAGATCCCCACGTGCCTGTGGGGGAGCCGCTGTCTGTGTTCCTTCCCAGCATCGCAGCACCTGGAAGCAGATGTGCCTTTATGGGGACATGGAATGGAGCCACAGGTCACTGCCAGTGTCCCTTGGAGAGCCTCCTTCCAGAACCCTTCCAGGGGCTTGGGCTTTCCGTGCACTATGTGCTCAATAACAAGGCTTTACTCATTTTAACCCATCAGCTTTTAATTAGAGCCAGAAGGCTCATCTCTCTTGACCTGAACTGTCTTTCCTTTGATCCCAGATCCAGAAAGGGTTTGCTTTGCTGCTGTTACCTGTCTGATATCCAGATGTGCCACTCAGCGAGCAGCTTGTGTTTCATGGAGAGAGAAGATTATCCTTCTCCCCAGCATCAGAACCTGGATGATAATCACTCGATTACAGCCAACACTTTGGGCTGCCATATTAAAATATTAAAAAAGAGCTTTTTTCCTTGCTTTTGATCATCTGCTTCTAGTTTAGTTAGCAGACTTTCACAGTGGCCATTTTTGGAGTTGGCAGCCAGAGCATCCCTGCAAACAGAAATGGCTTTTGTTACATGTGTCCTTTGTGTTTATACATTTATAGAGAAATTTTGTCTCCTAAACAGAGGCTGCCATGAGCCCCAGCACTGCTGATCAGTGCCTGGCTCTCCAGGAGCGCTGGTGTCGCTTTCAAATCACACGTTGTCAATAAATCTCATTCCGAGTGCCCTGCAGCAAATGGCATCAGCCTGCATGGGAAGAGCTCTCCCACACGTCCTCCTGCTGCCTAAAAATACCAGTGCTTGAATTCTCCAATGACTTGGCTATTGCACAGCCTCCACTCTTCCTGAGATACGGCTTGTGGCTCGGTGCAGACATCTGCTGCACTCCCAAGGACCACACTGCCCTCCAAATCTGGCCTTTAGGTAACGCAGCAGTCACGTTGATTTGGGGGTAAATGACCATTTATTACCTTTACTCTCCTTGCTGTGAGGTGTGCTTATAATCAGGGGGGTGGGGTCCAGGAGGGAAACAATGGCACCTTCTCTGATGGCCACTGAGGGCCCATCTCATTAAGGAAAGGATGAGTTTTAGGGACTTCATGTAGCATCAAGCAAAATACCCTCAAAACCCTCTGTTAACGCTCTATGTGTGTCCTGGGAGTCTGCTCCATTCTCTTTGTAAATACACAATTTACCTTTCCACATCTGGCTCTGAGATGTGGGATACAGAAAAGGTGTCCAACTGCTTTGCTTTGAGAGCCAAGTCTCTGTTCAGTGGGTGAATGCAGAAGGCTTGCTGGTGTTTCCAGTTCACACAGGGCACTGGGCAGATTGGTGTGCAGGCAACACAATGCTCTTGTCTCCAGCAGTTTTCAGCCTCTTGACCCCACAGGCTTGTGGTAGGGCAGGGAAAGCTCATCACTTGAACAATGAATGAAGCCAAGGGCTTATGTCACGTGCTGTGATTTTGGGGGGAAGTGTCAAACTGGCTTTGTGGCACCGACAGGGATTCGGGAGCAGAGCTGGGTGTGATGGATGTGCAAACTGAAGTTCAGCACAGCTGGGAGGTGCTGAGCTGTAAAACAGAAGTGATGTTCTAAAGGGATGTGTTTCTTTAGGAGACCTTGGATTGAAGGTATTTGGATTTTCCTGTCTCCATCTCCATGTGATTGCCCCATTTGCTGCTGGGAAGTTCATTAGGGGGCTAGAATGCAGCAGTGGAGGAGCAGAGGCTTGAGGAACATACTCACAGGGCTGGCTGATCCCTGGGAGCCCTACACCCTGCTGCAGCGTGGTCAGACCATGGATGCAAGCATTGATCCTTCCTCTAGTCTTGCAAAGAAAATGTTTATTTTTGAGGCTGGGAAGGTAAGGAAACTAGTCACTAGCCCCACCAGCTGGCAGACGCTGGCTGCTTGATTTCCTCTCTTCTCCACTGCAACTCACAGGAAATCCAACCACTGGAGATGCCTTGGATGCCACTGGAGGGGCTGTCACTGCCTCGGCCTGGGGACAAATGTAGTGACCCATCAAGAAGAGCCACCCTGGTGGCACCCTGGTGTCAGGTCCTCCATCACTCAGTGCCTGGACTTTCTCCTTCCAAGGACTCTTGACTCCTCATGGGCTGCCCTGGAGTGCCTTAAATTGCCAAAACCCTGGTGTGGGGAAGGAAGCAGAAGGATCTTCCCATGCTGCTGCCTGCACCTGGAGCTTTCACTCTTTTCCCTCAGTGCAGGTGAGGGGTGCACACCAGGAGAGTGACATTGGTCAGCTCCTGTGTGGTTGCTCATGAGCTGGACGTTTTTCTGAATGTGTTCTCCCCAAAGTGTGAGAATTTGCAGGATTTATCCCCAAATCATAGAATCAAAGACTCATAGAATCATTAAGCTTGGAAAAGACTTCCAAGATCATCAAGTCCAACTTTTGACTTAATACCACCATGACCACTAAACAATGATCAGAAGCTGCTTGTGAGCACCCAGTTTAACCAGTCCCTGGGGCAGCTGGGACCTTAATGGTTTCTTTTTGCCCCGTCCATCCCCCCTGGCTTGAATTGAGGCTGATCACTCTGAGGCAGCTGCTGAATGCACTTGGTGGTACCCAAAACTTCTGTAAATATGACAGCACTCCCAGGCCCAGGACAGGTGCTGATGACACCAGTAACCAGAGCAGTTTGGCAGGAGAGAGCTGGTCCAGACTGGTGGTGGGAGGAGGATGCTGAAGGTGATGGTGGCCACTGGGATGTCTTTACTGCCTCTGTATTTTCCTCTGAAGGTGAGGAGAAGTCTGGGTTCGGAAAAGTCCAACCTCTTGTGCAGGCACAGCTCCCAACTCCCTGCTGCCTCTGACCTTACTCAAGCAGGAGATGTGTGAGGTTTGACTCTCACTTCTTACTTCCCAAAAAGTGGATCTTGTCGGATTCGGAGGACTCTGGCCAGACTGTGGGTGTGAACGTGGGGCAGAGCAAGGCTGGGCTGGGAGAGCCGGGGAAGAGAGTGGAGCCGTGTGTCCACAAACGCCGCTCTTGGGAGGCATTGGAGGGAGATGGGAGGAGTAGAGGATGGGGCCGGGAATGCGAGCGGCTCCTGCTGCAGGATTCCTGCCGCGGCAGCTGGGGCGATGCCGGAGGGATCAGCGGGAAGGGAGCAGGGACGGGCTTTGTGTCCGCGCTGGGAGAGCGGGGTCAGCGCGGCTCCGGCCCGTCGGGGCTGGAGCTGCCGTGGCTGGCAGCGGGAGCAGGCAGTCCCGCAGTGCTGCGTGACAATGACAGTGACACAGCCCCGACAGTCCCCGCCCTCCCGGCAGCGCCGGGGCCGTGCGAGGTCGCGGCCACCCTGGCTCAGCCCCTCTGCGGGCGAGTGGTCCCTGGGGGCTCACAGGGATGAGTGTCCCCTCCTGGGTAATGCCAGCTGCTCTCCCACTCGAGATTCTGGCGGCTGCATTCCCGGCCGTGCTGCTGGCGCTGCAGGTGCCCCAGGGAAGCAGGAGCGTCCCTATCCTCGAGCAGGCACAGCAGGGAGAGCGTGGAAGGAGTGATAGGAGAGCGGGATCAGCGCCTCTGGAAGGATGTTTCAAAATCCGAAGGGATTTAACTGTGTCTCTTAGGGACTCGTCGGGGGTGGGGGATATCCTGGGGCTGCTGTCAGCTGCAGTGCTATCACCCTCCTTACAGGTCACCCCAGGCACAGCTCTGGAGGTCAGCCCATCCCTGTAGTCACCAGGGTGGCTTTCAGAGCCGTTCTCAGGCCCGCTTGTTCTCTCTCTGTTCAGCTTCCCCCACCATATCCCTGTTCTCATCACTCATTAGTTCGCTCCAGATGAAGACTTTTTAATAACAGCTGATATTTCAGCCATTTTTGAGTCATTTCCTTTCTTCTACTCCAATTTTCTTCATCTTCTTTATAACTAGGAAGCCTTTCGTTGTCCTTGGCCAGAGGGCAGGTGTCTGTTATTGCCTCTGTTATCATATTCCAGGAGGTTTGATCAGGTTAATGAAAATCTTTCTTTTTTTCTGGTGTGTTGCTTCCACTCCCATCTTCTTTAGGCTGGTTTCTTAAGGAAATTTAACCCAAAGCCTTGTTGTACCATGGCCTTTTCTCTGCTCCTGCTTGCTCTTGAGTGTGTTGGTCTCTGATGGGGCAGAGAGCTCAGAATGCTACAAGGTTTGTGATGGCTTTTGGAGAGGACAGAGCCAGGGGACACCCGAAGGGATGTGGGGCACAGGGCCAGTGGTGCAGGGCTGGGGCTCATTGCCCAGAGAGCAGGGCTGTGAATCCCACCAGGAATATGAGGGACAGCAGGGCTGTATCCCCCAGCCTATGAGCTGGGATAACAGGCCACATCAGCTGGGCTATTTGTGCTGCACAGCTGCTTTTCCTGAGCTCAGGAGGGGATCCAGAGGAGGGTCCAGCATCACAAATGCAAGGTTAGCCTGGAATTCAGGAGGCCTGGGCTGTGTTTTCCGGTGCAGACTCACACATGGCTGTGCTCGAGGGCTTTTCCTGCAGCAGCAGCAGGAGCTGCAGCTGCTTTAAGCTGATCTCCTGGAGTGTGAACTGCAGTGACAGGGGAGCCAGAGGAGATTTTCTGCTTCTGCCCGTGCTACACCAGGGAGAGGCAGTAGAGCTTTCCCAGTGGCCGCTGCAAAATCTGGTTCCTTTGGTAGTAATGTGGGGATTGTAGCAGTGCTGAGGAGGAAAATCTTGGGAGTCACAGGAGAAGCACGATGTGAAGTCAGGAGCTCAAGTGCATCAGTGGAAAAGGACCAAGGTGTTTCTTGGGGTGTCCTTGGAGCTTGTTGCGCTTTGAAGCAAGGGATGGGGGTCTCCTGAGCGTGTCTGAGTGTGTCCCCTCCTGTCCCAGCCCAGCCTGGTTCGCCCCTTCCAGCTCAGAATATTCTGTGAGTCTGTGCCAGGCTGGGGAGGAGGGTTTGCTGGGAATCCATGCGGCCTGGAGATGCTCTGTCCACACCTCACAGCGAGGGAGCAACATGTCTGCCTGGCAGGTGAGTTCCTGCTTCTTGGCACCAAACCTGCCCTAGAGCTGCACTCTGAAGGTTTCCCTCTTCCTTCACTTTTTATGTCTGGTGTTTATTTCGGCAGCCTGTTCTGCTGATTTCTCTTTAACCAGCATCACTCAGGCCTGGGGCCTGGCTGAGCCCCAAGCCCTTGCCCAGTCCCACTGCTGGAGGAGATTGGACTTGCTATTCCTGCCTCCTGATCCCTGTTCCCTGCCTGATCCCACCTCCCTTGTGGTCCCTCCCAAGGTGAGTGGCTTACTGGGTGACAGCCAGCACAAGGGCACTTATAGTCTGGCAGTGGGTCCTCACCAGGTCCTCACAGGGTCCCTTCTGCTGGGGGATCCCAAACTTGTGATCCCGTTAGAGTGGGGTGCACAGAGGTGGCTCCACCCTTCATCCTTTTCAGCTTGCCTGTGCTCTGCTGAATATGAAGGCCTGGTGGGAAGACAGGCCCATGGTCACACATGATGCAGCTCTTTGGGTGTGGTTTGGAGTGAGGTTTCCTGTCCAGCTGTGAGAGAGACCTGGATAAATGGAGGAGAAGGGCTTGGTAGTGGCCCCTGCTTATATGGGTGCTTGCATGGTTCCTATTTCCAGGAAATAGGCTTCCTTTGTTCTCTCCAGCCTCTCTTGTGATGGTGGTGAGTTGGGCTCTGTAATTGAAGAGATCTGAATAATCCACTGAGGAAGCTGCTAATTCGAAGATGTGTCTGTAATAATTAAATCATTATCTGGAGGGAAGAGAGAGCAGATACCAAAATGGGGCTAATTAAAATCTAAACCCAGGATGATTTGGGCTCTGGGCCAGAGCAGAGCAGAGTCTGTTGGGGATGTCTTCATGTGTAATTGCTTTTCAGAACATCAGTCCTCACCAGAAAACCCATCTGTTCCCCCTCAGGAGACTAGGATTGACCCAGAAACTCTCTTGCCTTGTCCTGTCCCATGTTCCCCAGACCAGACACAGCTGTAGGAGGCCACATACTTTGCAAAGGGCAGAGGAGATGGTGAGACACACATTGGGAGGGTGTTTGGTTCTTGAGCCTCAGGAACTACATTCCACCTTATCTCTGGAACACTTAGGCCCTTATCTCACTTCATCTCTCAGAACTGGCTGATGCTCTTCAGAAATCCCTGAGAGCAAGGAGCAAGGTGGGCTCGGATCCATCCATGTTCCATGTATGGAAGGATTTGGACATGCAAAGGTGCCAAAGGGACCCAGTGCCTGGGAAGAAATGGTGGTAGGGAGAGATGAATCCTGTTCAGGTCCACTCCCCATCCAGGGTGGAAGCATCCTGAGGGAGGCTGTATGGCCTTTAAGGATGCAGAGCACTGCTGGATGTGAGCCCAGCCCTGGAGCTCCCTGTCAGCTCTGAGCAGGTCCAGGCAGGTGGAGGTGGCTCTGCTGAGCTGAAAGATGGTGACCAATAACTGTGGTTGTGATGTTGCAGGGGAGAAAGGACCTTTGGAAAGCACCTTGTGCTGTACCATGAGGGTGGGAGATCTGCAGAGTGGGTGTTAATGTGCATTCCCAGAGCTTCTGGGAATGCTTTGCCTGTCAAGCCCTGAGTCCACCATGTTTTTAGAGTCCACCATGTTCTTCAGCAGGGCCAAGCGGTTTGCCAAGGGCAAGGCACAGAAATCCCATCTCCAGTTACATACCAGTTGGATGCAGGGTAAATACCATCCTTCTGAGTGCCTGCAGTGGGTACATTCCTGCACCAGGGAGGTGTTGCTACTGTGTCTGTGTGGGTTGAAGGTCCTCTCGTGGTGGTGGTGAGGTGGAACCCAGCAGCAGTCATCACTCAGGTGAGCTGGCCTGGAATCACTGTATTTTGGCAGGGAAGCTTTTGTAGCTGTCTGAACCAGGCTCCCTCCAGAGCTGGTGAAGACAAATTGGTGCATTTACCCAGAGGAGACAAGGTCAGGGAGCTCTGTCTATCAGGTGTTCACATGTGAGCATCACTCAGCCAATGTCCCCATATCAGAATGACTGGTGAAGGTCACCTCAGGTGGGCTGGTGCCTGCAGGCAGCTCTAAACTTGGGGAGGTGGGAGGAGGGCACAGGAGGCTGGGCAGTGAGCCACTTCTGCTCGGGTGAGCATCCCGCCTATCCTGACACATGCTGGGTTTTCTGCCTGTGCTGCCCTGGAGGGGCTGCAGCTCTGCAGCAGCACAGCCTGGCACTGTTGAGTGCTGGGGCTAAGGAATGGCCTGAACCCCACCTCTCCCCAACCAGTGCTGCTGGGCTGGGCTCTGTCTGCTCCAACATCTGCAGGAACAGGCACTGGGGGGTGCCTAGGGTCCAAAACTGTGTTGCAAAAGAGCCAGAAATTTAAAGCTGTCTGCAGAAATGGTCACTAAACCCTTTGGAAAGCATTGGCTCAGCTGCTGTGCTACAGTTGTGTGTGGAGAGAGATACCCAGCCCCACGTGTGTCCTTTTACCTTGTGAGCTTTGATGTGCTCTTGGCTTTTAATAGAGAGCGCACGACATCCTCAGCTCAGGCAGCAGATGTTTTCCAAGGCATTGGGACATCCTCTTTCCTTCATCCTCCCCCTCCAAGGGAGCTTAAGGACCCCACGTTGTTGAGTGCCCATAGGAGCAAGCAGTGGGACCAGGTTGGAAACTACCCCACCTGCAACTCTTCCCTCTAGTGGTGCTGCAGCATGATTACCCACATTTCAGTCCTTTGAAAACCTGTTGAGCTGCAAATCTGTCCCTCCTCTCCTGGTGATGTCTCATGGATTGGCCAAATCCTGCTCCCCTCCCCGGGGTGGTTCAGGAGATTGTTCCTGGTGCTGGGTTGGATGGGGCTTGGAGCAACCCGGGATAGTGGAAGGTGTCCCTTGGCAGGGGGTGGAATAGGATGAGCTTAAAGGTGTCTTCCAACCCAAACCAGTCTGGGATCCTGTGAACTCAGTGTGTGCAGGAGCCCCCAAAGTACTGGGGGTGGCAGAGTGCTGGCCCAGGGGCTTTGGGCCTGNAAAAAAAGTCTCCAGCCGGGCAAAAGTATGTAAACATTCCGGCTGCAAGGTCAGGCGAGCCGCCGTGAAGAGTCCTCCCGGCTGCAGTCCAAAGGCACAAAAAAACCTTCCAGCAGGCGATGGGGAATACAAGATCATCCCACGACAGGGCCAAAGGCTGAAACAGGTTCAGTGGTTTTTGGGTGGCCCTTTGGGGTGATGAACAGAAGCAAGGATCGGGTTTGATGGTGCCATGGTTGGGGCTTCTCCTTGGGGGAGCTAGGATGGCCATGGGAGCCTGTGGGAAGCACAGTGAGGACAAGGGCAGAGCTCCTGGGGCTCCTTTGCCAGGCAGGGCAGTGCCTGGGGACACCGAGGACACTACATTAGCTGGGGTCCACGGAGCTGGCATTTTGGGAGGGAACAAGTTAGAAATTGAGTTGAACTAATGCCCAGCCCTGGGTTTTGAGATGATACATGCCCAGATGAGAGCTCTGCTGCCATAGGGGAGAGCTGTCACCCTCTGCAAACCACCACACTCCCCACACTTTTTGGAGCAATTTGGTGTGTTGGTTCCCTCAGTGTGAAACTTCCTCTGTTTTCTCCAATCCCCGAATGAGGGGAGCAGTAGTGGGACATGGTATTTCCTCTGATGTCTCTCTCTGCTCATCCCGTGCTGGGTGAAGCCCTCAGGGGCTCTCCTTAGAGCTCCCTGCTGGATCCAACATAGCTCGTCACATTCCTGCAAACCTTGATTTATTCTTCGTGATCTTTTCTAGTACTTGGGATTTCTGGAGGGAACTGGACTTTTCTATCCCTTATATCTTCCTCGTGGCCTATATCCAGGAGGAATGACCTCCAGATGGAGTTTTTTCATGGCAGGCTATTTTTGAGGTGCTTTCTGTGGTTCCTCTGATGTTTAATAAGGGCTGAGCTAATCCCACCATTCTCTTAAAGAGGAACAACTTGGATTTTCCTTCTAAAGCACAGCATCTCCAGGGCCCTCCGCCTCGCTGGTGTGGTGAGTGGACACATCCTCCCCTGTGTCAGGAGTTGGGATGTGCAGGGCAGAGACTCCACTAGAAAGTCCTTCTTACATGAAACAAGGCATAACATGCTGGACAGGAGTAGGATGAGTCCTTCCTGTAGCGCTGTGGCTTTGGCTACCCAGGTACTGGCATACCTGCGTGTACCAGGTGTGCCAGGTGGGCTTTGGCTGGGGCTCATTTTGGGGGCTCACTTTGCACCTGAAGGGTATGGATTGAAGATGTGACCCTGCTCGATGTGGATTTAGAGAGAGCAGACAGAGCTCCAGTGCCTGAGCCTTGCCCCTAGCCCCCCTGTAATGGCACTGTCCTCAGATGTCCCCACACGGCTGCTCCTGTCGCTGGCAGGGATGAGAGGGAGCTGACACCACCCTGGGCCCTCGCTGGCACTGGCACCGTGGGAACGGCACCAGGGTCATTCCAGCCTGGACTGGGGGTGGACAGGGCTGTTTGTCTCCATCTCTGCTTGCTCCTTGCTGGGATTCATCCACCCCTTCCGAACCAATGGGGGATAGCCAAGGTGCCAAAGAAGTCCAGCATGGCAAGGGAGGGCTGTGGTTATCCATGGCATGGAGGTGCTTGGGAGGAAGAGCAGGTTTCAATCAGGCAGGGATTTAACCCCACAGTGCTGCATTGTCCTACATGGAGCTGAGCAACCACAGCTCTGAGATCCCATCCACCCACATGTCCCAGTAGGGGTGGAGATGCTTGTGGTAAATGCTGTGAGGTTTCCTTGCCAGATGTTGCAGAGCTGGCCTAGTGCTGGATCTGCTCATCCTCAAAGCCTGAGTATCCAGAACCAAAAATCCCACTGATATCCCTCTGCCCACCACTGCAGCTGGACAAAAGCTCTTTAGGAATTAGCTGTGCTGTCAGCAAAGGGATTAAGTAATTGCTAAAGTCCTTAGCAGAGGCAAGGAACAGCAGAAGAGATGAAAACAAGGGGGAATCTTCCCCACACCCCACCACCTGAGTTACTGAAACCATCCCAGTCACCTCTGGCTGGGGTCATCCAGTGCCCAAGCCATGATGTCATCACTCTTCTGGAGCAGAAAGGACTAAAACCTTCTGTGCTTTGGGAAGATGGAGGAAAGGGGTGCCCTGCCTGGATTGTCTGCAGGTGGGATGGGGAGCACAAGAGGGGCTTGGGGCACAGTCTTGCTGCTGTTTTCTTTGTGCTGGGTGGTTGTTGGTGAATGGTTGAGCTCTGGAGGCCTTCCCAGGGCCAGGGTCATCCTCCAGGACCATTGGTGTTCCCTTGCAGGTTGTGGTGCCTGCAAAACCCCAAAGTGTGATGCAAGGACATATTCCTGAGCCTGCCGTGGTCCAGCTTGGAGCCAGCAGCACTGGACACATCTCTGCTCTGTCCACTGCAGCTCTGAACACCCTCTAACACTCCCAAATTTCACTGAAAGCACCATCTGCCTCTTCCCTGACTCCAAACTCCCTCCTTGGGCTCTTCTTCAACCCCACTCATAATTTAGAGTCTGGTCAAGGATGGTTGGCCGAGTCGGACAAAGCTTGGAGTATCCTGGTCTTGTGGAAGGTGTCCCTGCTCATGGCAGGGAGTGAGATTGGTTGAGCTTTCAAGGTCCCTTCCAAAGCAAACTATTCCATGATTCTTTGGTAGCAAAATGCTGAAAACCTGCCCAAGGGGGAGATATTGCTCTGGGCCTCGGGGAGCTCACTGAGCCACTTTTGCTTTCCACCAGTCATGGAGTTGGTGGCCAGATTTTACACTGGGAACTGGGCAGGTGTGCAGCTGATGTGTGGGAGTGGTGATCACTGCTGAGGCTCATGGCAGGGAGGGCCTGCTGAGGGTGTGGAAGAGATTCCAGTAGGATGGGTGGTGCGGGGAAAACCCTGGATCTTGGGCAGACCAGGCATGGAAGATGGAAGCTCCTCAGGTGCATGTGGGGTTTGCCCCGGGGCTTCTCCACAAGCAGAAGCCTCCTCTGTGCCCTGGGCTGGGCATGGGCTGGGTGTGGGTGCCAGGGACCAGGTGAGTGAAGAGGCACCTCTACAACATTTGGCAGGGCTTAGGTGCAGCCGTGGCACAGATTTCCTTAGCCCTCCTTGGAGCTGGTGACTCTTCCCCATCGCTGAATAAATTAGCACCACAAGTGCTCACGGGGTGTGACTAAAGCAGGGCAGGCGCTGGTTTGGCAGCGAGGGGGAGGCCCCCGGGCAGGCTCCCAGATGAGATAACTCCTCAGCAGAAGTGTCATGGGGGCGGGAGGGATGTATCTGTGGCAAAACCTCTAGTGAAATCATGGAAAATCACCAGCCGTTCCTCTGTGTCTCAGCAAGGATTGAGGGGAAACTGAGGCACAAAGCCTCACTTTTGCAGAGGTAAGGGGACTTTGCAGTGGTGCCACCTCTGTGACAAGCACAGGATTTTCTCCTCATGGTTGTGGATCACTTCCCTGTCCCTTGTTCCCTGTCAGAGGAATCTGCATCCACCTTGGGCTGGAAACCAGCCTGACTGCTGAGATGGAACCTAGTGCTGCCTTCCCTGGCAGAGTCACCCAGAGGCTTGTTCACCTCAGTGTGCTGCTTTTAGAAGAGCTGTAGGGATTGAATTTCGTTCTGCTTCTGTTCAAAGTAATCTTCCTTGAGGGAGAAATCAAAGGCTCTTAACACCTTTATATGAGGAAGAACTTCTTTCCATGGAGGAGGGCAGAGCGCTGAACAGTTGCCTGGGGAGGTCATGGAGTCTCCCTCCCTGGAGGCATTCCAAACTCACCTGCATGTATCCCTGTGTCACCTGCTTGGGGTTTGACCCTGCCTTGAGAGAGGGTTAGACTAGATGATCTTCAGAGGTCCCTTCCAACCTCAACTATTCTGGGCTTCTGGGATCCTGTGACTTCGGCCCAACAGAGCAAAGGACAGGGGGTTTGGTTGCAAAGTTATGGAAAAAAAGGATGGATGAGCTATGTGTACACACAGCAGAGCAGTAACTGGAAAAGGAAATGGTTTTAACTAGAATTGTGGCTTCTTTGTGTTGGGTTGATGGCTGCTGGAACTCTTCCTTGTCCCTGTAGATAGATCTGAGTGCAGACCACATCCTAGAAGAGGGATGTGAGCTTGGTTTCATGGATCAGGTGCATCCATCTCCTCCCTGCCAGGGCACATGATTGTTTCCCAATCTCTCACCCACCAAAGGAATTGGGATTCCTCCAGGATTTCAACAGTCCTGTCTTTCAGTGATGCTGCTGGGTGCAGGTGGCTGGAGTGGAGTGTGGTTACAGGATTTGAGGGATTTGGTTTGCTTGTTCGGGTGGGGCCCTTGTGCCAACTGGGGCAGCTGTGCCACAGGGTGAAATCCAGCTTGTGTTCCAGCAATCACATTCCCATGTTCCTCCAGAGCACTCCCTCTGCTTACACACAGGCTCCTGGGATCCTCAGGGCTTCAGCAGCGTCCTGAGACCTGTGGGCCTCTCTCTTCCCAGCCATGTCTTTGGCTGTTGCAAACCCAGGGACGAAGTCTCAAGGGGAGCCTGGGCTTGCTGAATCTCTCGGCCAGGCTTGGGGATTCCACTTGTCAGAGGGATCATCCAGGCTAGAGCCCCTCCAAGGACCATTTCCATCTGTCACATCACCCCAAAATGCAAGGCCAGGAAGTTGGTGTGGCTTTACCCCAGCAGTTCTGCCCCTGCCACATTCCTCTTTGGAATATCCTGGGATTCTGCCTTTCTTCGGGGTCAGGGCAGGACATGCGGCCCACTTTGGAAACAGGGAAATTGAGTCAGGACCCACAACACAACCCTCACAACACCTCCCCAGGTGACAGAGTCCTGTAGATGTCTCTGTGACCACATTTGGGTGCCAGCCCTGGCAGGGTTCAGCCGCCTCCTCCCCCCCAGGGCTCGGCGCAGATTCGGCTCCTCGTCTGACAAGGTTTTGCTGAGGAGCAATTGTGTCTCTGCACAATGAGGAGCAGGTGGCTGTCTGAAAATACCCTCTGGAAGTAGTGTGTAATGCCTCTCCTCCCACTGGGAAGTATAAATACCAGTGCAATGCTAACGTTTACTGCTCCGTGCAAAGAAACTGTCAGATCTGGACACTTTTCCTCACGGTTTCTCCTCTGGCTTAGCAACTTGGAGTGAGCAAAGGTTGAGGTGGGAACTGCTTTATGGGTTTTAAACAAGTCTTTGGGGCAGAAGTGTGTCCTTTAAGGTAAGATATTGGGAGTAGCTGCCTTTTATTGTTTGCAGTGTCCCATCCCCTCCCTTTAGGGGCACCCAGGGCTTCCCAACACCCGAGACAGCTCCAAATCCTGGAGACACTGCTCAAATGTCCTGTTCTGCCACTGCTGCGTCTCCAACAAGGGACAAGTTGGACATTGTCCCCTTGGGGCAAAGGACACACTGCTGTAGGTGTGGGGAGCCCAGGAGACCTGCCAGACCTGGATGGGAGAGGAGGCACCGCTGCGTCTTTTCTCAGGTCTCTACCACATTCCCAGCCCCGATCTCGGCAAATCCATCTCACCCTTTGGAATGGGAATCCAATCCTCTGCTGCTAAAAACTGGCACCTTATTTCCAGCCAGAATGCCTCATTTCCCTTGTTATCCCTGGGTGTCCTGGCTATGGGCAGCCCCTGGCATCAGCCAGGGACCATCTGTGCAGTTCCCTGCCGGCAGCGGAGCTGTGTTAGGCAATGTGGGAGCACCGTCACCATATGGGCCTCATGGAAAACTGGATCTTCCTTGTCCTTCTGAGGGGACTGGAGATCCCAAGAGGCCACAGTGTATCCTGGAAGTAAATGAGAGGACTTGGGAGAAAAGCTGGGATGAGGCTGTACCTGCTGATTGGTTTTCTTTTTGAAGAGCAGCTCCATCCCAGGATGGAGAAGTCAGGATGCTTCATCTCACAGCAGGAGTGCTCCACTCCAGGCTTGTAAAACTCTAAGAAACCTGTGGAGTGTGTGGAAAGGGGTCTGTGCCTGGACAGAGGGATAGAGGGAGGGAAGGAAGGATGGAGAGGGGCCCTCAGGGGCTGTGGGGCTGTGGGAATCCAAGTATCTCCTGGCACATGTGGAACTCAGCTGATGTCTCCTTTGGACATTGTGACATGAACACCACCTCTCCTGAGGTCTCAGGGCACCTGGGAGGGGAAATGCCAGCCCATGACCCACAGGAGCATGTGGCAAAGGCTGCTCCAAGACTTGCTGCAGGTGAACATTTCCAGGTCCTACACCTGAATCAGCAATTTCTACTGTCAAGCCAGGGCTCTTCAGCATCCTCTTTTGTCTTGTGTGCAGAATAATCTCCCTTTTCCCCACCTCTAATTACCATATCTCTCACTGAGGGTAGATGGGAAATGGGCTCTGTGGCTTGGTAGAGATGGTGAGGATGCTCCCACTCTGCCATCCCACTACTCGGTGGTCACTACTGATCTTCCCTGGGGTAGGCAGGGGGGATTGGTGGCTCAACATGTCCTGGCTGCTCCCAAGTGGTATCTGATGTCAGTGAGGATAGGCAGGACTTGTGCTGGGCTGTGGCTCTGCCTGCAGGGGCAGTATTTGGGATGAGCTTGCTGAGAATGCCAGGATATGGCACTTGCAGCCTGTCCTGGGATCACGTTTAATGCAGTATCACAAGGAAGGGGTGAAAAGAGAGGTCCTCCTGAAAGGTAAAACTAACACCAAAAGGGCATCAGACTCTTGTCCCTCCTGGATCTGGCAGAGAGGGGTCAGTGTGGGAGATCAGTGTGGGTGCTGGACCCCGAGTTTGGCTGATTTGGCGTAGGGGAGGCTGTTCCTGTGCCAGGGAGCTGGGAGTGAGGGATGCTGGTGTGGGCTCTGCCATCCCATCTCTGTGCTTCTGAGGCCAGGCTGGGCAGCAGAGGAGGATTTTCCAGGAGCAGAAAAGATCAGAGTGACATTTTTATGGGATGATCAATCTCTGTGAGCTTGTTGCCTCCAAGGAGTGTGTTAAAGCCTCTTTGCCAGCTGCCTGCTGGGTGATGGTCCTGCTGACAGAGCCACTGAGGTTTTTTTCTTCATCTTGTCAGGGCTGGGATGGGAATGGAGCTGTTCAGAGAGGAAACACGAAGCTGTCTCTATCCTCTGTGGGTGGGTAAAGCTGTGGGTGCTTCTCGCCCTCACTGCAAGGGAAAGCCAGGGTGCTCCCTGGGACCCAGCATCCCACAGGCAGCCTGACTCACAGCTGAGCTGTGCTGAGCAAATCATTGTCTGCTCCCCGTCAGCTGCTCCACGTCTGGGCACCATTGTGGGGAAGTGGCCTTTCCGAGCAGGCAACATGTGACTGTGCTGTTTTCCATCCCAAAAAGGGGGGAAAGCATTGTTTTGGGGTGGAGGGAGGAGGGATGGTAGAGCGAGCACGTTTTCCCTGGCAAGAAACCCGCTCCCAGCAAGCCTGTGCCTGGCAGCCCCACGGGACTAAAAATACCCAGCAAGGGCTGGAGCTGTGCAGTATCTGTTTGCTCAGCTCCCAGCTGTCTCCTCGCAGCCTCACAGCTCTACCCGATGATTATCCCAGCACTTGAGGCCCTCTAAAGCCAGGCAGGAGCAGTTAGGGAGTTCTCCCAGAGACCTGCAAAAGGCTGGAATTTACAGGCACTAATTGGGAGTGAGTTCAGGCTCCTCTGACCTCCAACAGCAGAGCTGCTCTGGGTATGCCCTCACTGCTGCTGAAGTCACAGCAGAGTGTGGGGAGTGTCTGGGCTGTCACTCACACTGATGTCCCCAAGGTCCTTCAAAGTGACCACTGGCATGTGTGGGTTTGCCTGGAACTGCTAAGCTTTGCTGGGCAGGGACAGACCCTGTGTGTACCCCCTCCAGCTGGGCTTCCTGGGAGAGGTGTCTGGGAATGAGTGAGATTCTCTTGCTTTTGGAGAATGGAGAAAAGCCCAAGGTTTGAGACACCTGCAGCAAGGGACAGAAATGAGGGGAGTTGACCCTGGAAAGGAACTTCCTGCACATCCCTGCTCATGTGCACATCCCTGGCTCCATGGCTGTTGCTGTATCCCTGTCCCTGTGTGCACATCCCTGCACACTCACCTGTGCCTGTTGCTTAGTGAACTCACTTCCTGCTCCATAGGCCTTGAAGACAGCAGGGATCAAACCCAGCCTGGTCCTGGCTCCCTCACGTGCCATCCAAAATAAACCCTTTGCAGCTGCCCTGGCTCCAGGTGTTGGCCCTTCCCAATGCCTGGGCTACTCCTGAGACTCGTGGTGTTGCAGTGAAAGCTGCAGTGGTTGAATCCAGAAATGATCACTCACAAATCCATGGGGTAGGAGAGTTGGTTGTTGGAGGAATGGATCCTGGAGGCAGCTCAGTGTCTGTCCATGGATGTGGACAGTCCCACTGCAGTGCAGGGAATTCCCACTCTTGGGCTCTGCCATGGTTCCAGCCAGGATGGGCACACAGGGCTGGATTGTATCCAGAGCCGTGCTCAGAGGTGGCAGAGCTTCCCCCTGGATTTCCCTGCCAGGGACTCTCTGGCAGAGGGATTCTTATGGTGCAGCAGTGTCCTGGGAGGCACAGAGAGCCCCAAGAGCCCTGAGCTGGCTGTCCCTACCTACCTGGGGGTTTTGGGCCAGGCCAGGGGGAGTTTTGGCTGCTCTCCGTGGTGGTGGGAGGTCTCACCCTGCTCACAGAGCTGCTCCAGCTGCAGGGGGTTGTAGCAGCTCCTGCCTTACACCTCTGTGTGTGTCCTTGGTGGCCTGGGACAAGGGAGGAATGTGACCTCCCTCAGTAGAGACACCTCCAAACCCCGGGCATGGGGGAGCTTTGGGTCACCAATGTTGCGTTGTCCAGGACAGTGTGATGCTTCACTGAGCATCCTCAGGGACAGGGCATAGAGGATTTTGGGGACCAGTGGAATGAAAAGAGTCCATCCTGGACCAGCATCAGTGCTGTGTAAGATCCCTGTGATTCTGTGATCACCCTCCCCAGGCAGAGAGGCCGGCTGTGCTCATCTCCCCATCTCCCTGCACAAGCACACAGGAATAACAGGATGTGACTGTGGGCAGGAGCAGGTTTGCAGTGAAGCAACACCCCCCCCCTCCCCGAGCCACCCGTGCATGAGCTCAACCATGGAGGAAGCAGAAAGAAAATCAGCTCTTGGCTGTAAATCTGTGCCTCCTCCTGCACCGTGTGGGTCCAGCCCCTTGGATGACCTCCATGAGATGTGGGAAGCTGCCATGGCCCTGCTGAAATTGGCATCTGCAGAGTCTCCTCATGGTAAGGGTGTTTCTCCTTTGCAGCTGGGATAAATTTCCATCCCATCGTCGCTCTGGTCAGGTTTATGTCTTGGTCATTCTCTGCAGCATTTCCCTTCCCTGAGGGCTGGCAGGGCTCTTCCCTCTGTGCCTTGATTAATATCTCTTAATTCATCTGCTAATTTTTTCCAGTTGCCCACCAGCAGCTGGCTGGGGCCGTGCCCATGTGGCTCATTTTGCCATTCAAGATGTGCTCAGGAACTGCTGGACTTTCCCAGCCAGGATGTTACTTTTCTATGCCCATCCCTCAAGCAGAGGCACAGCAGAGGAGGGGACATGAAAGTCACTTCATTTAGGGTTTGCACCCAAATTAACAGGGCTTAGTCCTGGGGTAGGACTGGTTTCTGCTTTTTTTTGGCCCTGGATCTCCCTGGAGTCTGGGACACCTTACTCCCAGGAAAGCTGGCAGGGAGCCACATGACTGTGGGTACTTCTGGGGCTGCTCATTAGGGGCAGGAGAACTGGAAAGCATTTTCACTGCTTACAGAGATGAGGCTCATGTCCAGCTCAAGCCAAGGAGAGCAGGGGCTGGAATAGTCCCTCTGTGCCTTTTCCTCCACCAGCCTCATTTTTGTGGGATGCTGCAGGGATGGAATGTCCTCAGTGTAGTTGTCACATGAATCCGCAGTTCTCCTGGTCATCCACCTCCCAAGGGCCAGGATGGAGCGTGAACAACCCTCAAAGCTTCAGGACAGTGTTACATGTCTGCAACAGGTTTTATCCCACTTGAGGATCCAAACTGTGAAGGGAGGGGAGGACACCACCTGTGGGACAGCCCTGTCCTATGTCCCTGTGTGCTGGAGCCGGCTCTCAGCATCACACACAGGATGCACAGCAAGCGGCTGCTGCTTTTGCCAGGGCTTCTCTATTTTTAGAGAGTTTTTTGTATCAAACTTCCCCTCAGCTGATGAGCCAATGTCATCCCAAGAGCAGAGTTCTGATTCCCCCACCCTGTCTGGGTGTGACAAAGGCATCTCACAAGTGTCACCTTTCATCAGGGCAGGTCCCCGCTGTGCCATCGATCTGTTGGACACACAAGCTTTCATCCCAGCCCAAAGGCCCAGAACAGGCTGCTCTGATCCAGACCTGTGTGCAGGTCCTTTTTATCCATGTGGGTGTGTGTGTGTTTGAAAGGGAAGTGACACAGAATCACATCTGGTTTGGGTGGGAAGGGACCTTAAAGTTCATCCAGTCCCATCCCCTGCCATGAGCAGGGACATCTTCCACTATCCAAGGTTGCTCCAAGCCCCATCCAACCTGGCCTTGGACACTTTGAGGAATGGGGCAGCCGCAGCCTCAGATGCATCCCCAGACTCAGAATATTTAGACCTATCCTTGAGCATTTCATCTGGGAAGTTTAAAACTGAAGGGGGGCCTGTCCCAGAAGCAGCACTAGACCAGCACTCCTCACTCTGAACCTGCCATGTTGTTTTTTGCTGCTCAGCTCGAGCCCTGCCCATGGTTTGTCCCCTGGCACAGATGGTGACCATGGTGGGCAGGTCCCCAGGGTGGCTGGAGTGGCAGTGTGACACTCCCCCTTGCTGCTGGGGACTCTCACCTGGCTGCAGAGGGTTTAAGTTCCCCCACAGGACTGTGACAGTAGAAATCCCTACTTGGCACCTTGTCTGGAATGGTTTGGGGCTGCAGACGGGGAGGTAAGGCTGTGGGTTCCAGCATCACCCCTGAGCTGGGTCCTCAGGTCCAGCCATGCTTTAATCCAGCATATGTACTGCCCAAATGTCAGGTCTGCCTCTCCCTTTTGGCCTCTCCTCCCTTGTGCTTGTGCTTGTGCAGGAATTTGGGCATGCTGCTTCCTCCATCCCCTGGGAGAGGTTTGACCAAGGGAGGATGTGCTGGAGTTCAGTTGTCACTGAACAGCTAGGTCCAGCACATCTGTCTAGAGGAGAGTGGAAGATTAATCCAGTCATTCAACTCATTTGTTTCTGTGACTTTCTGCCAGGTTTGGGCCAAATACAGGTTGGAGCCTGATTTTCTGCAAATTCCCTGAGGCTGAAGAATGCTGGGGCCACAGGGGCTCTGTGCAGCCATGAGTGCCACAGAGAGGATGGGATCCTGGCCGAGGATATGTGAATGCCAAAATCAGTTGCAGGATTTTGGTGCCAGG
The DNA here is from genome assembly GCA_013398075.1 of Notiomystis cincta. Classification (NCBI taxonomy): domain Eukaryota; kingdom Metazoa; phylum Chordata; class Aves; order Passeriformes; family Notiomystidae; genus Notiomystis; species Notiomystis cincta. The sequence goes on along the minus strand of VZRX01007821.1, from coordinate 14,304 downwards.
ATTCCTGTTTCCTGCAGCTTGGTACCATCCTGGATTCGGTGTAGTGGGAGCAGGAGGTACAACCCAGCACAGCCCATTCCTGTGGGTGCTGAGCCCACCTGCTGCAGCTCTCGAGGGTTTGATGGGGTGCAGAGGGGACTGGGCAGGTCCCTGGGCATTTTGGGGGCAGGAGGGATCTGATCTCTGTCCCCTCTCCCATAGGTCACTGCTGGGTGTTTGAAGAACTGTGATGCCCAACGAAGACACATTTCTACATCAGCAGTGACACCTCATCCAGCTTTAGGGACAACAGCCCATCCTCACCAGAGCCCCCCTCAGCATGTCCAGGCAGTCCAAACATTCCCTGGACCCTCTCTGTACTGCTCTTGGCTTGGGCTCTCCATTGGGACAAATCCTCAAGGGTCGTTTTGTCCCCCTCTGAATACTCACGGATGCTGCAGCCCCTCCGAAAGGCATCAGGGAGGTGACACCCGAGACCCCGGAGAGGTGACACGTGGGACCCTGGAGAGGTGACACGTGGGACGCCAGAGAGGTGACACGTGGGACCCCGGAGAGGTGACATCCCGGAGCCGGCAGTGACGAGAGGGGAGCAGGGCACTGGTGACTGTGTTGGTGTCCAGGACGTCCCTGCACCCTGCTGGAGTGATGCCACCTGCTGCTTAGCACCCAAGAGGAAGGGATGGGTAGTCCCCCTCCTTGAGCACCCCATTGTCCCCCTTGAGCTCCCCTAGCCCCCGGGAGTCTGCAATGATGTGACCTGTGCTCAGCACACCCCCAGCCCATCAGGACCCTCCCCCAGCCAGCCCAGCCATGATGTGCGAGGTGATGCCCACTATCAGCGAGGGGGACCCGCTGGGCCCCCCCCAGGGCTCGGAGGCGGACGCTGACTTCGAGCAGTTGATGGTGAACATGCTGGACGAGAGGGACAAGCTGCTGGACACCCTGCGGGAGACGCGCGAGACACTCGCTGTCACCCAGAGCCGCCTGCAGGAGACACTCCGGGAGCGGGACCAGCTCCAGAGGCAGCTGAACTCGGCACTGCCACAGGTGAGCAGAGCCTGCCCTGAGGCACACGAGGGGGATTGGAGGTGTGCTTTAGCTCATGGCTCTGGGAGGGTTAGCTTGGTGTGAGAGAGGTGACGCCGCTGTGTGTGTTGCACCTCATACCAACAGTAAATCCTGTAGGTTCTCTCAGGCCAAGCCACAACCAGCATGGACATCTCCCTTTCTCCTGTGTACCCTCGCTGGTCTGTGAGGAGGAGTGGGAATGCAATCCACCCTGTGCACAGGGGAATGGATTTGGAGAAGGGGCAAAACCTCCCCGAGGATACCCCAGCAAGGCAGATGCAGGGCCTTCACTTCCCATTGGGGGACAGCACTTGGGGAGCAGATAGCTCATTTTGGGCAGCAGATCTGGCTTGCTGCCTCCAGTCAACCTCTTGGGATGTCGGGAAGTGCTGACCCCACATTGGCACTTTAGATAGAGATATTACCCATTACCCATTACCCCATTACCCATTACCAATTCATCACTCACCTTCTCCACAGTGCAGAGCAGCCCCACTCCTGCCCCTTCCCTCGCCAGGAGGGCTCCTTTCCATCAGCCCTGTTCCCCAGTGGGGCAATAGGACTTCTGTGTCTCAGTCTTGGTCCTGAGAGGGGACACTGGAGGCAGAGTTGGTGCAGGGTGGGGACTGGGACAATCTCAGGGAGCAGAGGGGCAGAGGACAGCGAGGCTGCCAGAAGTTTGTGCTCAGTGAGCAGCCCAGGGCTTGGGGAATCAGAGGTTGCCTTGGGGCTTCTGCTGGTTCTCTGCTCCCAGTTCTTTCACCTGCAGGACCCTCTCCAGGTACTCCAGAGGCCTGGACTTGATCTCCAGAAAGATGTTCAGGCTGGAAGAAGATGAGGTGGATGAGCCCAGTGTCACAGGGCTGTGCAGGATGAGTCTGAGATGCCCACCATCCCTGTAGGGTCTTATGGGACAGCACAGTGTCCTAGGGTTCAGATTTGGGGAAACAGGGATTTTGGGGGGCTGCTGCTCCACTCCATTGTGGGTGTGGTGTGGGAGGAGCCCAACAGCCAAAGGAAGCAGGATGCTTCAAATGTTTGTATCTGTTCTGCCTCTGCAGTGCTGAGACCTGAGATCCTTCTTGCCTGGATGTTGGGGTTTAGAGCACCTTGGAGAGATGGGAAATGAGTCAAAACTGGTGGCACAAGCTAGGACAGAGCTTGGGCTGTTGGCTGGCCAGCTCTCTGTATCCCTGCCTTCTCTAGATGGAGGAAAGCAGCTCGGGAAGAGCAGCTCCATACACAGAGCTGGGCTGGTCCTGCTTCCCAGGAGCTCCTGGGGTTCCTCTGGATGAGTTTCTCCCTTCCTGAGAGATTTGCTGAGGCTTACCTGGGTGTTGGGTGCATCCAGTCCCACCACCATCTCCCTGTGCTGGGGGCTCAGTCCCTCTGCTCCCTGCTCTGGAGAGAGCATGCCAGGTCACCCTGATGCTCTGCCCGCCCTGCCGCAGCCTCCCGGATTAAGGGATGCGCGGATTTAGCCTCCGCTCCCACTCCGGGGACGGGCCCTCGGAGCCTCGGGGTGTGCTCAGAGCAATCTGGGTCAGCACACAGGGACCTGCTGGCAGACCTGTGCCCGTGCCCCACTGGGTGCCTGGCCGAGGCAGCTTCTGGCCCCTCCGGCCCCGGGATGTGACTGGAGGGGACCCCATGGGGAATTCCCCGGAGCTCCCGCTGCCTCCCGCGGTCTCTGCATGGGCAGGGGCCTCCGCGCCCGGGCACAGTGGCCCCTGGTGCCCCCCGTGCTCGCCCCTGGACATGAGGGCTCGGCATGAACACGGGAAGCAAATCCAAAGAGGCTCACCTGCCCAATGGGATTAATCCCAGCATGTGCATGTACCAGGTAAGTGGGACCAGGACGTGCGGGTCTCTCTCCAGGGCACTGTATGGGGGCATAGCCTGGAACGGTCCCATCCTCTTCCTCCTCTTTGGACTTTTTTGCCCAGGAGCTTCCTGCAGTGTCTCAGACCTCATTGGGAATGCGATGCAAGCTGGATTGCTGGGAGAACCCCTTCTTTGAGGCTAGGATTGGGCACCCAGGCTCATCAGTAGTGTCCCCTGGGTGCAGCCAGGCTGGGGGATGCACTGCCTTGTGAGGCTGAGGTGGATGGCAGCTGGGGACGTGGCACTCTGCACCCTTTTAGGGCACAGGGGCAGCTGGATGCTGCTGTGTCGGCATGAGATCCAAAGGGACAGGCTGGGATGTGTGTCTGGTGTGGACTCAGGCATGGGGCAGGCAGGGGATGTGCCTGTCCAGGGCAAACCCCTTGGCAGGGATGCTCCAGGGATGCTCCTGCCTGTAGCTCCCATTCCTCCTTGCCTGTGCTGCATGGCTGAGCCATCCCCACCCCCAGTCCATGGGGGCATCCCTCAGCCCCCAAAAGGCAGAACTCCAGGGTGATTTCCTGGGGAGACTAAGCTGCCTTAATGCTTCTTACATGATTTATTTATTCATGTGGGAGTGCTGAATGCGACTTAATCGGGCTGAAAGCTCCAGCTCCAGCACCCCTGCCCTTCCTGTTCTGCAGGGAATTCATGGCCGAGGACTGAGCCCCGAGCGAGTTCTGGGTGCTCCCAGCAGCCCCCCAAGGCCCTGGCTTTGCTCCCAGCTCCCTCCTGTCCAGCCCTCCAGCTCAGTTTCTCTTGGGTGCAGGTGCCACCAGGGGATGTGACACTCAGGGCTCCGGGTGTATCCAGATGTGTTCCCAGTGCAGGATCCTGTGTGGGGTGGAGCTCCTCCCTGTCCTGCCATGGCTTGGGGGTTTGGCAGGAGTCCCCGTCCCCAGCTGTGTCAGGAGGAGGAGAACATGCTCCCAGTTTCACAGGGCTGAGGGCTGTGGGCTGCCAATGGGCCATGGAAACTTCCCGCAGTTCCTCCTTCCATGATGCTTTACTGTGCCTTTGCTACCCCTTGGGGCTGCCTGGAGAGCTGAGATCTGGCCTTTTTGGGGTGAGCAGGCCCCCTAAGATTCTCCAAACTCCCTGGAGGTCCCCCAGGAACTGGGAAAGGTCCTGACATCAAACAATCCCATTTAACTTCAAAGTATATCTTGAGTCAACTTGCAAAGACCAGCAGATGAATGGGAAACCCAGCAGCCCCAGGTGGAGCAAAACACCCACTGGGTAAGACCCTTAAAGTATTTGCAGATTTTGGGGAAGGATGGATGGATCTGGCAGCTGTGTGGAGCCATTGGAGCTTATTGTGCTCCCACAAGACTAAGACACTGAGATGTTGGATTCCTGCTTGCCTGGCTGCACAGTGCTCCTCTCTGAGCAATCCCAGGTGAAAATACACATCCTGATGAAGGGAGGACACCAATTCCTCATGGGTGGTCTCACAGAGCCCCAGTTTTCTATCCAGGAAGCCTGGGAGGTGCTGGTGCCCAGCACTGGAGGTGGATGATGGTCGAAGCCCTGGGTTTACCCAGCAGGATTTAATTGGTGTAATCCCATGCTACAGCTGCTGGGGTTGTGTTTATCCCCTCATCTTCGCTTTGGGGCTTTCTCCTCATTCTGCTCCACTCCTGGGACACAAGGAGAAGTGTGGTGATGGGGCTGCCAGCATGGGCAGACAATGGATGGGGCTCTGTCCCTCGCATGCCGAGTCAGCAGCTCTGATTTCCTGGCATGGGCATCCTTCCCACATATCCCCCACCACTCCCATCAGGAGCAATCACTTCAATTAGGGGCTTTAAAATGCCATTAGTCCTACAGCTGGAGCCGGTTTGTCCCCAGGCTCGGGTGCATTGGAGCAACAGCCATGCTCCTGCCACAAATAGGGAATTTTGCTGGCTGTGGTGCCATCCCACTGCATCCCGTCTGTGCTGCAGACAGTACTGGGAGAGACAAGACACAAGGAGGCCCTGAGCTGAGAACTTTGGCATTTCAGCTTTTCCATGCTACAGGCCTTGGAACCTTCTCCCCCTGAGCTTTCTAAATCTCTCCTTGCTTTTCCAGCCATCTCTATGCTTCTGGTTCCTGGCCTTGCTCCAGTTCTTCCCTGTGTCTTCCCCCTGATGCAGCCAAGAAGGAAAACCCCAAACCCCCAACATGCCTGGTGCTGACTGAAGATCTGAGTCTCAGCCACAGCATCAATACCTTGTGTGGTGCTCCAGGTCTCCCTCCCTGCTCTGACAGTGAAAACAGAATCCCTCCATCCCTCCATCCTGCTCCATCCTGCTCCCTCTCACCCCAGGAGTTGGGGCCAAGCCCAGTCAGTCGCAAAATGGAGGTTTGGTTTTAATCCAAACTAGCCCGTTCCTGGACTGCTGAGCTTCCTGCACGGCTCCCAGGGACTCCCAGGCTGTGTCTCATTGTCCACCCTTTGACTGGAGATCAGGCACCTCTCCTTCACTTTCTAATCTGTTTATAGGTGTCTCTGCTTAATCCCAGAGCTTATCAGAGATGCGCAGACGCCTCTGCCTCACTTGGGAGACTCCTGGCCATGGCCAAGGCAGAGGAAAATCATCTGGATCCTCTTTGTCTCCACCTTGTTGGGATGGAGGGCCATGGCACACCTGTGGATGGGGGTGGAGACTGCACTACACAGTGTGACACTGCAGCTGGGAGCTGGGGACAGCTTGTCATGGTCCCTGGCTTGCCTGGTGCCCACCAATGACCCAGAGCAAGGTGGCAGTGCGGGCATCTGGCACAGCCAGGGCTGAGTGAGGTGGCTACAGGCGGGTGCTGGAGTGATTTATTCCTATTTTTTATTCCCAAGACATCAAACTCAGGCCCTGTGTACTCAGCTGACCTCCCTGCTGGCCTGGCTCGCTGCAGGGTTGTTGCTATTTTTGATGTAAATGTTCATTTTTGCAGCCTTTCCCCAAGGGGGGACAGTTGTCAAGGGCTCGTTGATTTGCAATGGGACGCCCCAGGCCTGGCACAGGATGTCAGGCACAGAGCACAGGATGCAGCCAACATTCCTGTCAGTATGGAGGGCTCAGAGACGAGCGCCCCAAGGGAAGGGCGGGCAGGAGCTCTGTGCTCTGCCCACCCTTGGCTGTGACCCGCTGACCTCGTGTGCACTGGGCTGGCTGCAGCAGGGGCTGCCTCTCTCTCCAGAGGATTTGCTCCCTTTTAATCCCCTCTTTCAGGATGAAATCCTGATTGCAGGAGCATCTGTACAGCCTGGCCACCACAGCAAGGGAATACGGGGAGAGGAGGCTGATTGCTGGTGGTCACTGTCCCCAGCGCTGGTGATCTCTGTCTCCAGCACTGACCATCACTGTCCCCAACTCTGGCCATCCTTGTCCTCTTGCTGCCTCCAATGCCTTGTCCCACCCATCCCACGCTGCCCTGCCCTGCTCACTCCAGTGAAGAACATCCGTGTTCATAGCTGGCGTCCCCTGCCAGCCATGGGGCAGAGCAAGAGGTTTGCACCTTTGCAGATCCAAAGGCTTTGGATCCACAGGGTCCTGCCCTGGTGCTGGAAGAGCCCAGAGCCGATGCATCCCCCACGTTTACAGCAAGGGCTACCAGAAGACATTCCAGGGGCCATTCTGGCTGCCAGGGTGCTTTTCCCAAGCTGCTGGAGCCCTGCCGCTTGTCTCTTGGCGTATTGAGGGACTGGGGGAGTGACAGATCCCCAAATCTGAGGCGATGCACAGGCACCTCTCTGGCACATCTCCTGCTGCTTTCTGCTCGCCGCCATTCCCAGCCTGGCTCTAATCTGCAGGGATGCTCGAGAGCTGCTGGCAGCACTTGCATAACCCATGGAACGTGCACGTATGTGTGCGGCTGGGCTGTGCTGAGCCTGATCCCTCTGGGATCCTACCATGGTCCCAGCGCCAAGGGAGAGCTCAGCTCCGGGAAGGACTGGGCTGGCACAGTGAGGTCCCAGTGGAGCTGGATCTGCTAAGGGTTCTCTGTGCTCTAGGGGCTGTGGGATGTTCCCAAAGCAAATGTGGGATGGGGGCACGGCAGAGGTTGGTGATGAGATTTGGGGTGTTGTGACAGATTTGGGGGAGAACTGGTGGGGAGAAGGGTGATCCCAGGGCTGGAAGGATGCCTGGGGAAGGGATGGGGACAGGGGTGATCCCAGATTGGAGTGGTTCCTAAGAAGGGAATAGCTGCAGGGCTTGAGTGGTCCCTGGGGAATGGATTGGGCAGGAATAGGTCTGGGAAGGAACTGGGGCAGTGCCAGAGCCGGGATTTTGGAGCAGGGATGTCTGAGCAGGGATCTTAAAGCAGGGATGTTAAAACAGGGATATCAGAGCAGGAATGTTGGAGCAGGGGTGTGGAGCAGGGGTGTGAGGTGGCAGCGGCCTGAGGCAGGTGACAGGCAGGAAAGCAGCTGTTTGTGGGGACTCTTTTCCTTCCCCCTCACTGCAACCTGCTCAGGTCCTGTCCCACTGTGGGGTATCAACTGCACCAGTGCCACCACCATCCCTGCCAATCCCAGGCTACAAACCCCACCAGTGAAACAGGTTTGGGGTGGGGAGAGAGGGAAAACCTGGCTGGGGCAACCAGATGAAAAAGCTCTGGATTTCTCAGAGCTTCAGCTGTTGCAGGAGGTTTCACTTGGAGCTGAGCAGAGCATTTGGCTCAGCCTAAGCCTTGATGCTTTGCTTCAGTTTGAAGGGGTTTTATTTGCTAAACCTAAAAATTAAAGCGAAAAAGAATTTCATGCTGTAAAATAGCTCTCAGCCCCCTCTTGAAATTTGGTTTGTTAATGCTCCATCAAATCCTTCTCAGCTTCTTCTGAAATCCTTTGCCTTTTAAAATTCCTCCCAACAACGCTGAACCTGGTGTGAATTCATGGCGCGTTCCTACATTTGCATTTCTCACCCTAAGAAATCCCAGCTGCAAAACCTCGCTTGGGCCTGGCACTGCTGAAGAGCAACTGGGAGCAATGGGAGGTGCTTCTGGGCTCACCCAGGTGCCTGGGTTTCATTTTTTAAGGGAAAATGAACCTTCCTGCATCAGAGGGATGTCAAAGCGAGTTTCCCTTCCCCTCCGACACAGCCACAAGTATGATTGTGGTTTTCATCTTGTCTCGAGGGAGGTGCTGGGTCTGCAGCATTCCTTTGGCATTGCTCTGGACACGGCTCTTCCTTGCTGGCTGTCACATCCCTGGAGGGAGCAGTGGCAGCAGCAAGAGCTGGTGGCACCTGGCATATCTCCTGCTGTTCCCCATCCCTCTCAGCTGGGATTCGGGACCTGGGGGTGCGCCATATGCAGCTTTCTGGGACTCCACATGCTGGACTGGGGCATTTCTTTTGGAAGGAAGTTTCAGATGACTCCAGGTCCTGAGGCAGTGGCAGAGGCTGGCTGAGGGCCAGGGCACTTATCCTGTGGCTTTGTGGTGAGTTTCAGCCTGGTGGGATGCTCCAAGGTGGGAGCTGCATCCAGGGGACAGTGGGAATGGGAACGTGCTGGTGGCCTTGATTGGGATGCTTTAAATGCCATCGAGCAGCTGTGCAGCTGTAGAGCCGTTTCTTGTGTCATTTGACATCAAACCAAGTGGGATAAATCTTCAGCTGCTGTGTTTTCCTTGTCCAAAGCATGAAGGAAGCCAGGAATAAATCCCCTCCTGGCCTGGCTGGGCCTCTCCACTGTTTTCTCCACGTTCCCTGTGGTGTTACCGTCTCTCCCTGGTTGGGTTTGGATGGGAAAGGCTGTGCTGGAGGTCCAGCAGTGGGGCTAAAATGCTGGCTCCATCCCATCCGCTGTCCCCGCTCACGGCCTGCCCTGCTCTCTGCAGGAGTTTGCGACGCTGACACGGGAGCTCAGCGCCTGCCGGGAGCAGCTCCTGGAGAGGGAGGAGGAGATCTCGGAGCTGAAAGCCGAGCGCAACAACACCCGGGTAAGCCTGGAGAGCCTGCTGGCAGGCCCTCAGTCCTGGGTCTGTGGGACACCAGGGGCTGCTGGGCCCATCCTGGCAGTGACAGCCCCTCTCTTGCCCCCCTGCAGCTGCTGCTGGAGCACCTGGAGTGCCTGGTGTCACGGCATGAGCGCTCCCTCAGGATGACCGTGGTCAAGCGTCAGGCCCAGTCACCATCCGGGGTGTCCAGTGAGGTCGAGGTGCTCAAGGCACTCAAGTCACTCTTTGAGCACCACAAGGCACTGGATGAAAAGGTGGGGACCTCTCCTGCTCAGAGCTCCTTCTCCCAACCCTCTGCTCCCTCCCTGCTATTTTGTGTTGTTAAGATGACATGGAGGCCCTCAGCAGGAAAGTCTTGGATATCCCAAAGCTGCATTGAGGAGCTGCTGGGGCTGCCCCGTGGATCCTCTGGGTTTGAGGATGTGAGGGACAAGGAACTCCCTTAGGTCACTCTCAGGGTGGTGGTATTTGACACTCTGGGTCAGTCTTTGCTGTTTCTCCTCATTCGTTCACCTCAAGCATCTCCTTCCCCTGTTAGGAGACCTCTCCAGGCTATCCCAGCCATAGACCTCCAAGAATTGGCCCAGCCTATTGTCTCCAACACAATTTCACACACACACACACACACCCCTGTGATGGGCTGGATGATCCTGAACCTGTGAATCCACCTGAGCCTGGCTGTCAGCCCAACAAACAGGCCTGGGAGTGTGCCTAAATCCTGGACACCCTCATCCCAGATCAATAATAGCCTTTCCCATTGTTTCACTCAACTGCAGGTGAGGGAACGCCTGCGAGCAGCCTTGGAGCGAGTGGCCACCTTGGAGGAGCAGCTCGTGGATGCCCATCGGCAGGTAAGAGGTACCTGGGCACCCACTGGGCTGGAAATGCTCCCCATGACCTTTGGGAATTCGTGTGGTGTTTGCATTCAGTCAAGTTCCATGTAAGGCTTTTATTCTAAAATTGCTGTTTACTTGAAGGTTTGTCTGTATTTGAGGAAACCTTGTAAAGATTCTGAAAACCTTTTGTCTCACAGATGACATTTCCCCATTGTTTGCTGTTTGGAATTTGTGTCACTGACAAAAACAGTCTGAATATGAATCATTCCAGGGGGCTGAGTGTGACTTGGGATTTGCCCTGATTTGGCAGAGACCCAAAACACACTTCTTCAAGCACCTTATCTTGCATCCCCCATCTTCTTCCTTGCTGGGACTGGGACTGGGACTTCGCAGTCCCCAACCTCCAGCCATAGTCATCTCAGAATCCCAGAATCCCAGACTTGTTTGGGTTGGAAGGAACCATAAAGCTCATCTTGTTCCACCCCCTGCCATGGGCAGGGACACCTTCCACTATCCCAGGTTGTCCCAAGCTCTGACCAGCCTTGGACACTTCCAGGGATAAAGTGTTCTTGAAGAGACATGAACTCTGTTTTCCTTCCTGGAATTTGTGCCCAGCCCCTACTCCCAAAAGGAAAGAGCCATTCCTACCGCCTCTGCTGGCCAAATTTCCTCCTCTTTCCAGTTCCCATGATAAGTCTCACAGTGCTTCCCAGGCTCCCAGGCCCCTCTCCTTGCAGGGACCATTCCTCTCCTGTCAGAGCAGGATGCAGTGCCAGTGTTTATCCCCTTCTCCAGGTTCGGAAGTGTTTATCTCCCTGCACTGGGTTCGGAATCTGTCTATCTGTAAACCAGGGAAATGAGCTGGGAGGTAGCCCTGGGATCCAGGGCTCACCAGGAAAACCTCCCTCAGTGCTGAGCCTTCCCAGCATCTCTGACTTCCTCTGTGTTAGAATCATGGAATCATTAAGGCTGGGAAAGCCTCCAGCCTTTGACCAAACACCCCCATGCCCACTGAACAATATTGTGAAGTTCCATGTCCACTTGTTTTTTGTACACTTCCAGGGACGGTGACTCCATCACTGCCCTGGGCAGCTGTGCCAGGGCCTGACCACCCTTTCAGGGAAAATTTTTTTTCCTGATGTCCAACCTGACCCTTCCCTGGCACATCTTGAGGCCATTTCTTCTTGTCCTGTCCTTGTTCCCTGGGCGCAGAGCCTGACTCCCCCTGGCTGCTGCCCCCTCCTGTCAGGGAGTTGTACAGAGCCAGAGGGTCCCCCCTGAGCCTCCTTTTCTCCAGGCTGAGCCCCCCCCCAAATCCCTCAGTTGCTCCTGGTGCTCCAGGCCCTTCCCAGTTCCATTCCCTTCCCTGAACATGCTCCAGCACCTCAATGTCCTTCCTGATTTAAGGGGCCCAGAGCTGCCCTGAAGATTCCAGGTGTGACCCCAGCAGTGCCAGCTCAGGGCTGTTCCTCACGTGCTCCCTCCGGTCTCCCCCCAGCCACAAGCAGGACTCTTGCAGGTGGAAGCTGGTGCAGCCCTGGGTGCAGCAGGACTGGCTTCACCTGTGGCTGGCCCAGGTGCCTCTCCTGCTGTCTCCCACTGCTGAGTCCCTGTCCCCATGCAGGTGGCAGCTCTGCAGCAAGGCTCCACCCGGGAGCCCACGGCAGGTGAGCGTGATGAGAGGGAGCCCAAGGAACCAGCACCGAAGCTTCCCTGGAAGGTGAGGAGAGCCCTGGAAACCCCTGCTCTGACCATGCTCAGTGAGGCTGTCATTTCTCCCACCTCCCTGTTGCTGGCTCCAGGGTACTGAAAATCTTCTTTCCTTTTCCCCATGGGAAATGCCCTTCCTGGTAGATACAGGCTATTTCTGAGCGGGGGGAATTTGTGCTCGGGTGCTCCAAGGGGTTCTGCTTCCCAGAGATCACAGAATGCTTTGTATGGGAAGAGACCTTAAAGGCCATCTTGTTCCAACCCCTACCATGGGCAGGGACGTCTTCCACCAGATGCTCGGGGAAGCCTTCATCCATCCCTATTCCATTCAAGAAGTTCCAGCCCTGGCTTGTGGAGCCTGTTGATGGAGGTCCCAGAGCCCCTGTCTCCACTTCCACCCCCTCACCAAGTCTCTGTAGGGCCACATTCCCACTTTGAGTGGCTGCAGGCAATGCCACAGCCTGGAGCTTTAAAGAATCCCGACATCTGTCTCCCTCTCTTGTGCTTTGCAGCGTCTCTCCAATGGCTCCGTCCACCCAGATGACGAGGCCGGGCGGGTGGTGGAGCTGCAGGAGCTCCTGGAGAAGCAGAATTTTGAAGTGGTCCAGGCCAAGGAGCGAATCTCTGCCTTGGCTGCCAGTGTGGCCGAGCTGGAGGAGGATCTGGGCACTGCCAGGAAGGATCTGATCAAATCTGAGGAGATGAGCAGCAAGTACCAGAGGGACCTCCGAGAGGTGAATCCCTGTCCCCCTGCACTGCCCAGCCTGGGGCAAAGATTTCACAGCTGCTTCCACTGGGCTGGGAAGGGATTGGAACTCCTGTTGTGTGCAGGGTGTTCTCCAAAAGAGGCCACTGCCTTTGGGAAGTTGTTCCCAGGGGAAATGGTAACATGCAGTCTGTAACTTCCCTGAGGTTACAGACAGGCTCTCAGGTGTGCCGCACACCTAAGGCAGTGACCTGTGTCATCTCTAGGAGGTTTTCCTGTGATTGTTTGACTCTCCCTTCATCACTGTCCTATTCTGCTGTCCCTCATCCCTGTGTCAAGGGGGGTTTTCACACCCCTTGGACTCAGGCTGTCCCTGGCTTGAAGGAGCTGGATAGCCCTGCTATTCCCAAAATGCTGTCACAGAGCAGGATGTGACAGCCTCATCGCTTCCCCAGGCCCTGGCACAGAAGGAGGACATGGAGGAGAGGATCACCACGCTGGAGAAACGGTATCTGGCAGCCCAGCGAGAGGCCACCTCCATCCATGACCTCAATGACAAACTGGAGAACGAATTGGCCAACAAAGAGTCCCTGCACCGCCAGGTACCAAAACTGGGCCCAAAGTGTCCCCCTGCCCTGGGGACCTGGGGGACAGAAGGGGGTGCTGTGGGTGGGACATGCCAGGCAGCCATCCTGCTGTCCCACAGTGCGAGGAGAAGGCCCGGCACCTGCAGGAGTTGCTGGAGCTGGCAGAGCAGAAGCTGCAGCAGACAATGAGAAAGGCGGAGACGCTGCCCGAGGTGGAAGCGGAGCTGGCCCAGCGCATTGCTGCACTCACCAAGGCAAGTGGGCAGGGCTGGCACCAGGGTGGAGGGGACGGACAGGAGCTGGAGGGAACATCAGAGACCGGAGGGGACAAGAGGGAAGAGATTGGAGAAGGAGGGCAAGGATTGGAGCTGGAGGGCAGTGCTGGGACCAGAGGAGGGTCTGGGTCTGGCCGCTCCCTGCAGTGATGGAGCCCCTGGCAGCCCAAGGCATCCCATTCTCCTTCCCAGCTGTGGCCTCTCTGTCTCCTGCCGTCCCCACTGCTGCAGAGACAAGGCAGTGCCTTTAAAGGACACCTCAATGAGTCCTGCACATGTGGGGTTTGCTCCCTTCCCTCAGCCCCTTCTCCAAGGCAGGGATGGCCCTGTCAGCATGGATGCCCTTTGGCTTGTGTGAGACCACTCTACGATGAGGAGAAAGAGGAAGCACCAGGCTGGATGTAGGAGGGCGCAGGCCGGGAGGGAGGGATGGATGTGGCCATCCCTGCCCTTCCTGAGTTCTGGAATGGTGTTTAGTCCCTCACAAAGCACCTTCAGCTCCTGTCACTGTGCCATCAGGGCTGGTTTGGGCTCACAGGGAGTCCTGGCAGGGTTGCAGGCAGTGGGAGAGAGCCCAGGAAGGGCTCAGACGCAGAGATGGACACTGGGATGCAGCAGGGCCCTCATGGCTTTGGGGAGCATCATCCAAGAAGGCTGCTCTGCTTTTCCCAGGCAGAAGAGAGGCACGGGAGCATCGAGGAGCACCTCCGGCAGCTGGAGACTCAGCTGGAGGAGAAGAACCAGGAGCTGGCCAGGGTAAGTCCTTGCCTTGTTACCTGGGTACCTAGGCACACCTGGATTGCAGTTCAGGAGCAGGATGGGAGAACAGGCTGGTTAATCCTTTCCCATCCAGGATCACCTAAACTTGAACCACACAGGAGCTCATGGCACTATCTGCTGTGATTTCCCCTCTCCCAGGCATCCAAGACTTGCTGTTAATGTTCCACACCCACTCCTCTCCCAGCATCGCCCCCTGGGACAGGCTGGGACCCTAAATGCAGGGTGAAAAGGGGAGTCTCCAGTAGCTCTTCCCTGAGCCTGCATCAGCAGGATGAAAAGGGCAGGGAAGCTGAGCTGCTGTGCCCTGGACTGCACAGTCCCTTCTCAGCCAGGGCTGTACTTGCAGGAGATTGTGATGACCATTTCTCAGGTCACCCAGGTGACATTACAGATGTGCCCCAGGGGAAGCCCCCAGATGTTTTGCCCTAAGACAGATATTTGAAAATCCAGAGGTTCAGTATCCATTTGGGTCTGGAAAGTGCCGCCTGTTACAAAATGGATGTGGAGGTTTAGATAA
>VZRX01007820.1:0-10053 GCA_013398075.1 Notiomystis cincta | reverse complement strand
TGGGATGCATCCCTGGCACAAGTTGTTGTCTGCCTTGTACTGAATTTCAACTTTTTAAAGATTTATTGCTTGTAAAAATGAACCTCAGGATGGTTTGAAGCTTTCATTCCCGTGTGGAGGGAGTTTTTGTCATCCAAAAAGAACTAGGCCCAGAGGAGCAGAAGCATTCATGTGGAAGTTTTGGGAATTGGAATCTCTTATTCACATTGCCACTTCATCTTGGATTTCTATTATCAGCTTGATAAACTACACTTGTGTTGATTTGATGGAGAAGGGAATGAAAAAGATTTTACTCCCATCAGTGGCTTTATGCATTAATGAGTTTTGCTGTCCTTAGGAGTGGATGTGCTTTAGGTTTTTGTTGCTGTGGTTTCAGACTACTGTAGAGTTTGTTTTTGTGGCTGTATTACAAGTGTCTCAGTTCAATGGTCACTGATGTAACTGCTATTAATTAGAATTATCAAATTTTATCATTAACTCCGCTTAGCCATTAGACAGCTACACACCTGTAGCTCAAAAGTCTGCACACCCAACTCCATAAATGCAGTCTGTGCTAAAAATGTTTTGCACATGTATTTTCCAAAGTAAATGTAATTTTATTTTGTCCTACATAGAAACAGATTATAAATTAGCAATGTTTCTTCTCTTCCTGAAGCTACTGTTTGGCTCTTTTCAAAGNATAAACTACACTTGTGTTGATTTGATGGAGAAGGGAATGAAAAAGATTTTACTCCCATCAGTGGCTTTATGCATTAATGAGTTTTGCTGTCCTTAGGAGTGGATGTGCTTTAGGTTTTTGTTGCTGTGGTTTCAGACTACTGTAGAGTTTGTTTTTGTGGCTGTATTACAAGTGTCTCAGTTCAATGGTCACTGATGTAACTGCTATTAATTAGAATTATCAAATTTTATCATTAACTCCGCTTAGCCATTAGACAGCTACACACCTGTAGCTCAAAAGTCTGCACACCCAACTCCATAAATGCAGTCTGTGCTAAAAATGTTTTGCACATGTATTTTCCAAAGTAAATGTAATTTTATTTTGTCCTACATAGAAACAGATTATAAATTAGCAATGTTTCTTCTCTTCCTGAAGCTACTGTTTGGCTCTTTTCAAAGGCATTAGGGAAGCACTGCACACACATGAAATGTGTGCCAATGTTTTCTAAGTGTGCTACACCTGAAGCAGCAATATAAAATGTATGATGTCATGTAAAATATTACTAACTAACTCTCATAGAAATGTGGCAGATTTCTAGAGTTACTTACTACATTCTCTTGAAGCACATGAGCTTGCATGTAGAAGCAGCCAGTCAGGGAGCAACTGACTCCAAGCTGAGGTGTCTGTGCTTGACATTCCCAGTGTGCTTGGTGTAAAATTGCATGTGTGCTTTATGGAATAGAAACGTATTAAAATGTTCTCTTAGAGTACACTCATCAAAAAATGGTCTTATTTTTCCATTAGAAAATATGTGGCCATTGTCCCCTTGGAGCAGCACCAACACTACAAGGATGACTTCAATGCAGAGTTTGAGGAATACCAGAATTTACATACTTAGATTGACAACATCCAAAAGAATTCAGACAGCTGAGTGAACAATGGAAGTGTCTGACTCCAGGCTCTGAAGCCTATCAGGTAAAGAAGGATAAAACCCTGAAGACTGTGCTTTGTCACAGCAGTGTTTTGGATTTCCTGGTGCTGCTCAGTGAGACAAAGGGAAACAGTGGAATTGGCATATACACTCAGACACTGCTGGGACTGGGTCTGATTTTTCCAAGGTCCTGCCCAAGAAACCCTGTTTGAGCTGTTATGAACAAAGAGTAAGGTGAGAAGTGTCCCAAGCATAGTATCAGAGCACATGCTCTGTCTGTTGCCTATTGAGAAGCTGAATTGCAGCTCTCGGGTGATGCCGGGAGCTGGGGATTTGTTTTTGCAAACCTCCCAGAAGAGGGGTGGCTCACAGAGAAGAAACTCTCTAGAGTCTAACTGAATGTATATTTAGTGTTTTATCTAATTTTGCATCTTATGGTGGTAGTAAAATTTTC
Source organism: Notiomystis cincta (assembly GCA_013398075.1). Taxonomy (NCBI): domain Eukaryota; kingdom Metazoa; phylum Chordata; class Aves; order Passeriformes; family Notiomystidae; genus Notiomystis; species Notiomystis cincta. The sequence goes on along the minus strand of VZRX01007820.1, from coordinate 8,010 downwards.
TTCATGTTTGTTTTTCTTGAAGATTCTGCTTCATCAAATCCTAGCAGATTATCAACAGGTACAACGGGTAGGTGTGACCCCAGACCTGCAGGGCGTGGTTACTGCTGAGCCTGGCTCAAGACTTTTTGAAAGCAAAGCACATCAAATTGTAACCTCTGCAGAAATGGCTGCATGCCCTTATTTTCTTTTGATTTCTTCTTCTCAGTGTAGCCCTAGCTACTCTGAAATGAAGAGCAGGTGCCTGTACCTCCACAAAAAGCTGTCACATATTCAGAGCCGAATATCTGAATTTGACAAGCAATAAGTGGAATCCTGGCATCAGACATCTGCTTCAGCCAGAAAAAAAATCTATGAACTCTGGATTTTTTATTTCAAATAGAGGATAAGTTGTTTTAGGATTATTTAAGTTAATATTGAATCGTAGGTTACATTAGCATTGAGCAGTAGATTATTTCTTAAAAACATTGAATTTGTTCAAAAAAGTTTAGTAATGTTAAAAAGTTTAAAGAAATTAGTATTGAACTTTAACAATAAAGAAATTTCTCTATTGATAACTCTTTCATTGTTACTCATATCATATTTTGAGTGGCTTTCTTCTGGTCAATTCTTTTCTTCAAGACTGAAGTTTGTCCATGGAAAAAAATCTGTACATGTTGGAAGCCCAGTATCTCTACTATGAAGTTGTGCAGATTTTAAGAAGCAAATGGAAATTCTTTATGATAAGTATAGGGGTGTTTTCAGACCTTTCTTGTTAATGCAAACTCTTTGCCTTAAATGGTTGGAGGTATAGAAATTTGGACAACTCCCTTCTCAAATCTCCTTGTTTTGGATGTGTTGAGGAATTTTTGCAAGAATGAGGACATTTTGATGTGCACAACCCAGCTTTCCCAGCCTTTGAAACAACAGAGTAAAGATTATTGTATTCTTGAGCAAAAGAGAGCAAAGAAAGAAATCAGTACTTTTTGTAAATAACTCCAGGATGTGCAGGCAAAAAGAAGAAGATGAGAAACTGCATGCAAGATAACCCGCAGCCAATGAGAGAACTACTGTCCCGGTTTTGGACAGGTATTTCCCAAGAAAGGCGGGAGTCTCTCTTGAAATGAGAAATATGAACCCCCCTTCCCTCCGAATTAATAATATTTTGAAATCAAGGGGCTCTCAGGCAAAAGATAGGGAATAGGAATAACAAATCTTTATTAAGTATTTGTATGAGGTAAACAAGCAAAAAAACTATAACAGCAACAACAAACCAGACCAGAGAACCCACTGGCAGCCCAGGCGGCGGTGGCCACGTGGTCCGGCCGGGACCGGGAGAAATGAGTTCGAATCTCGGGATCCCCAGGTGGAAAGAGTTCCCGGGGCGCCTCGGCAGGCGGGGTGGGGGTGCGAGCTGGCGTGGCTGGAACTCGGAGCGGCGTCGAAGAAATGGCGGGGCCGGCGGGGCGGCGGCTGAGGCGGCGGCGGCCACACGGTTCGGCCGGAACCGGGAGAAAGGCGGGCTCAGGATCTCGGGATCCCAGGTGGAAAGAGTTCCCCTCTCAGCGAGACACCAACGGGACACGAACCTCTGCGGCCGCAGCAGGAGAAAAACAGGCTGGATTGGACCGCAGCGATGAGCGAGCTCCTCTCCTCCGGTCGCAGCTATCCACGCGTCCTCCTCCGAAAAAAAAACGAGAGCAGAAACCGCAGCAGCCGCAGCAGGGCGAGGGCGGGGCTCCGGAAAGCCGAACCCGTGAGCGGGACCGGGCTGTGTCCCAGCCCCCACCAGCTCCACCCCCCGCAGTGTCTCTGTCCCCTCCTGAGGAACCTTCAGACAGGGAGGTGCCGCACCCACATGCCTGCCTGGCTCAGCCATTGTCTGCCTTAAGTATCGATTCATTAGCATTTCTAAAGAGGAAAAAATTTCTCTAAAAAACGTGGACAACTAGTCTAGATACATTGCAAACTTTAGAACTAAAGGCTGTTACTTGGACATTTGGAAATTGGCCAAATGAGCCATTTAATATTGTACCTGATTCCTTATACGTAGCTGGTTGTCTACAGAGACTGGAACGGGCAGTAATTAAGGAAATTCACAATTCTAATCTGTATTCTCTTTTGTTTCAACTCTTGCAATTTTTGAATCAATGGAACGTGGAAGATTTTATTACTCATATTCATAGTAATTAATATCTACCAGGATTGTCTAGAGGTAGCACTCAAGCTGACCTGTTGGTGACACCCACCTGGACCATACCTTCACCTGATGCCTTTTCACAAGCCAAAATTTCACATGCCTTTTTATATTAATCAGCAAAAATGTTGCTGCATCAATTTCACATCCCCCTACGGATACAAATGGTATTGTCTCGTCTTGTCCTGATTGTCAATGTGATGGTTTAGGTTTAGGGACAGGAGTTAATCCACATGACACTCAAGTATTACAGTTGTGGCAGATGGATGTTACTCACATAATGGAGTTTGGACAAAAGAAATATGTATATATCTATATTGGTACCTATTCTTATGTTATTTGAGCCACTCCACTAATTGGAGAGACTGCCTGTAATATTGAAAAATATCTGTATGGCTGTTTTACAGCTTTAGGAGTCCCAATGGCTTTAAAAATTGACAATGGAACTGCTTATATGTCAGTAAAGTTTCACAGATTTTGTAACCTTTAGGGCATTAAACATGACACAAACATTCCTCACAACCCAACAGGTCAGACTCTTCTTGAGAGAACTCATCAGACCCTCAAGGGCATGCTGCAAAAACAAAAAGGGGGAATGATAGGGTTATTTCCAGAAGAAAGGATAGCCAAGGGTATCTTTGTCCTGAACTATTTAAGGACAACAGGAGATAGAGATGGGCCTCCTATGCTTGTGCACCATGCCCTTGTCCACAATTCCTCTGAGGTTCTGGACAGAATCCAAGTCATATACAAAAATCCAGAGACTGGGTTATGGGAAGGTCTCACCACATTGAAACTAATGGGTAGAAGTTATATGTGTTTTCTTACAGATGAAGGAGTGCACTGGATACCCACCAAATGGGTGTGCCCCTACCTGTCTAAGGCAATTGATGCCGTGCCCAGAAGCTGAACAGAGGTGAAGACACTGACACCATCTATATATACATTGAGCCATTGGTAACTCAGCTTATACTACATCAACAAACAATTGTAACTTCTCAGTTGTGGGCACAGACACATTGACTAACAGAGGAGAAATTAGAGTAACCAATTGTACCCTTCTGTCACAGCTAACTGAAGGGATATTTGGTTGCCTAACCCTTGATCATCTTAATTGTGCCTGTCCCTTGCACGACTGTGATTGTAAGCCTTGGATTAAGGTTCGGTGTTTTCACTGTAAACAAAGTACTTGGAGAGTTATTAATTTTGAAAATAATAGAGCTGTAGTTAAGGTACAAAAACATAAGTTTTGCGTGCTTTCATGTAGAGCTTGCTTTTCAACACTTGATACAGAGCAGTGTTTGATTTTATTGGATGTAATAGCCATAGACAACCTCCTCCTAACTCAATTGGTGGAATTTTGTTGAGGAACTGGAATTTTGCTCAAGATCTCAATTTAATAGAGACCTTTGAGCAATGCCAACTATTGTGGTTACAGTTCCAAAAAAACAAAGATAATTTTAGCCAATCATATTATATTGTTAAATGAGGTATTAGAAAGTGAGTGTGGACAGCATATGGTGATACCAAGACTGCACTCTGTAGCTGTGTATCAGTGGCTGGATGTTAGAGCTTATTGGCAACAAAAAAAGAGTGAGCGTAAAAGCAGGAAACGATGAACAGCACCATGATAGGGGTGATAATAATGGGAATACTTACCATTGGCATAGGGATAGCATTACCTGCATCTTGTTTACATCATTTTAATCCCACCATTAATGTCTGGGTTACTCTGGCTGAACAACTGAATCAGAGCAGATTTTATGTTTCCTTAGCTCAACCTTATTCACCATTTCACACCTATCTAATTGGAATACCACTTAATGATTCTGAGGCCTACTTATTAACAATCAGCCTTACTGCACATGTGAGTAAAAAGAATTGCAATGGATCCATGTTTAATTGCACAAAAAATTATGATTCATGGGTCGACAAATTACCTGATGGACCAGAACCACAGATGTTAGAGATTTTAGCAACAGTGAAGGCTAGAGCATGTCCTTTTGTCAATTCTTAAAAATGGCAGTGTAACAAATAACCTGTATTGTAGCATCACACAAAATACATATGTCGGGCCCATAAGCCCTTTTTGGGAAAACAGTACTAACTGGTGTCAGCAGGTGAGCAGAAATTCCACACACCCTGCCCCAGGCACAACAGTACCTCGAAAACTGCCGACCGGAATTTTTCTGATATGTGGAGACATGGCCTGGTCAGGGATACCATCTAAACCCATAGGTGGACCATGCAGCTTTGGTCGCTTATCAATTGCTTTATCCACAATGGGTAACGTAGAGCAGCACAATCTGTACACAAGAAATGTGACGAGAATATAAAGTTGTATAATACAGCTGAGAGAGTATTTTCCTCAGTACTACTTCCCCACCTAGCAGCCTCAAAGGCTTTGCTTGATATCGAGAAACTTGCCTGTTAGGTGGCAAAAGCAACAAGTTGAACATCAGAAATTTTATCCTTCATGGCTAATGATTTAGACACAGTTAGACATGCTACCTTGCAAAACCGAGCGTCAATTGATTTTTTGCTACTCGCCCACAGCCACGGTTGTGAAGATTTTGATGACATGTGTTGTATGGATCTTAAAGGGCATTCAGAACCTATATATAGAAAAATAACCCAACTGCAACAGCAAACTTGGCAATTCCAACAAGACATAAGAGTTTTTGGATTGAATACACTTTTTGAGTCATGGGGCATTAGAGGATGGTTGAAAGGGCTCTTACAAAGAGTAATGCTCATTATCTTTGTTTTACTGATAATAGTATTGTTTATTCTATGTATAGTGAGTTGTTTACCACAAATGATTAGTAAAAACATAAATCAAACCTGGGTTGTGCAAAAACAAAAAGGGGGAATTGTTGAGGAATTTTTGTAAGAACAAAGACATTTTGATGTGCACAACCCAGCTTTCCCAGCCTTTGAAACAATAAAGATTATTGTATTCTTGAGCAAAAGAGAGCAAAAAAATCAGTACTTTTTGTAAATAACTCCAGGATGTGCAGGCAAAAAGAAGAAGATGAGAAACTACATGCAAGATAACCCGCAGCCAATGAGAGAACTACTTTGGCCATATGAACAGACCTGCTTAGCCAATTGTAGTGCATAATTTAACATGTGACCATAGCTAAAAGGGGATAAAAGTATGGTAATTAATGTAATAAATGGCTTCACTTGATCATATTAATCATGGCGTGATGTCCTGTTATTGACCCTCCACATTTCTGCACAGAAGCTCTGTTCTTGGCTGTGTCCGAGGTGAAGGAGCAGCTTAACACCTCTAGGCAGGGCAGCAAGGTGCAGCCCTCCCTGCACTGCTCAATCCTGCTGTGGGCCGATCATTCTAATATCATCTCTTTGCCAAAATTCTCCCAGAGCTTTCCTCATCCCATTTCTTAAAAGGAAGCGAGCCAACAGCATGCCTAGGCTCCCATGTGCTCTGCAGGAGGAGCTGACATGGAAGAGCCAGTGCTGACCCTGAACACAATTACAGGCTGATAGTTGTGCTGACTGCAGGTGGCCATTGAAGTTATTCACGTGTCTAGAAAAATATTTTATACTCAGCTTATGATCATTTTACTTTCATTTTCCCCATACCCAAACTTACTCCCGGTTTTAGTCCGCTGGCACCAAAAATACTTGTCTGGTCATTATGGGGAGAGGGAATAAAAACATGTCATTGAAAATGTGTTGAATATTACCTTCCAAATCTTATTTCCCATGTCACAAAGTCTTGTCTTTGTCTTCAAGACTATGTCCATACTTGCCCATGTCTGGTCTCCTGCCTGCCACGCTCACAAGGACAGCATATTTTGGGGACAGAAAGGAAGGAAGCAATTTGTCAAACACCAGAGCCCAGATCTATAAGAGAACTGTGTCCTTTTTGAGGAATGACTGGGTGGTGTTGATTATGGATCCTCAATTATGGACTGTTGGAAAAGCCTTTGTGTGAAGCATCAAAGGAATCCATGGAGGTGCTACACTGGAACTCTGGGAATGTCCAAGAGCCTGTCGACATCTTAAAAAGGCATTGCTCACATGCCCCGCTCTGGGGTTACCAGACTTCACCAAACCCTTTGCACTGTTCATACATGAGTGCCTTTGCCTTGCACTGTAGCCCCATATTTAGCTCAAAGCCTGGCAATGTGTGAAAGAGCTGAAAGAGAGACATACAGTATTTAGGCAAGAAACTTAATGATCTTGAATTTTATAAGGAGCTGTATTGAAATGAGTTAAGAAATTTGTGTTTCCATGACTTTGCTCTTTTAGTTTTTATACTCTTGTTAGTTAGCTGCTCTTAGTTCTAATTAATGGACTTTGTTCTAATAAAATAAGATAAATCCCATGGGAAATCTAGGGAGCAACTCAATGCTCCAGGAATTTTAAGAAATGAAATCCACCTGAAGAACTTAATTCATAGAAAATTATTTAGCTAAATGTGCTGGTTTGGACACAAATGTAGGAGGAAACAATTCAAAAAGGGCATCTTTTATTTTTCTTGCCTGTCAGGCATATAGGTCCCTGCAGCCCCTCCCCTACGCGTTTGGAAAAATAAGTTCTTGAATAAATGTGAAAAAAACCAACCTGTTTATTTAACAGATGAGTTTTCTTTTTTCAGGCACAGGGTAGAAAGTGATATTGAACTCCCCTCCCATCCCAGAGGCGGAGGCTGGTGGATTTTCTAGAGTCCCTTCTACTTAGAGGATTTAGCCCTGAGGCCGAACTGGGCTGGCTCTGACAATGTATTTTGAAGAGTTTTTCTGACCATCCCAGAGAAGATAAGCCAGTCTTGGATGAAGAACTAAGCTGAAAACAGTCCAAAAAGGAACAGAAACCACTGAGGCAGATCTCAATTTTTTCCAGCTGAAAGCCCAACAATTAGAGAGGAGCAAAATTCTTCTGATTGCAAAAAACTCTCAAGCTGGATAAAAAACATCAACATTCTAGCAGCGAGGTCAAGTGAACTGCTTTGAAGAGTTCTGCCGGCTGCAGTTTAAAGGTACAAAAAAACATTTAAGTAGGTGATGAGGAATACAATATTGTCATAAAATCACCACAACATACTAAAAAAACCCAGAACTGATAAACTATTGTTAGAGTACCAAAGTTTCACATTATCCTTTAACTAGACATGGAGCAAATGTTTTAGCAGTAGTTGAAACAATAAGATGAAAAACTAGGACTTGACAACGAGAGGAGGGGCTAGGGGAAGCCTTTGTGTTGCAAGGTATGTAAACTGTGGAAAGTTTTTGTTTCTATGGACATCCTTAGTGAATAAATACTCTCTTGTTCCCAATATTAGCCATTGTCATTTTTAGGGATGTTATTTCAACAACTCCTAAGTTGTTGAAGTTTGACTCTTTTGGATCTTTCCTTCCATTGAAGCCCAGTGGAAAAGAGAATATTTCTCCAGAACAACTAAACAGTGTATGTGAGGCATGGCCAGCGTGCCTCAGAGCAGGAGTCACCCCTGTCCTTATTGATAGAATAGGCTTGAAAATTAACAATGGAAAAAAAAAGACAGTTTATGTCCCACTGTGGCAGGATGTTCCCCCTCTACCACAGAAAGCTCATCTGCTCTGTCCATCAGCTGGTGCACACCTCTGGACATTCTGTCCCCTTCCCCCCAGGAATGGATGAGAGAACCCAGGCCAGACAGATGTCCGCAGAGAGTTATCTCTGGCGCCAAGGAGGTGAGAGTCCCAGCTGGCAGTGAAAATCCCTTGGCGAGAGAGAGAGATGTAGGGAGATGAGCCAGGAAGCCTTGACTGAAAAGGCACTACACTGCATCTATAAAAACTACACAAATTTTCACGGAGGTA
>VZRX01007818.1:22142-66158 GCA_013398075.1 Notiomystis cincta | reverse complement strand
AAGGAAGGAAGGAAGGAATTTTATTAATATTAAGCAGTGACTTGGGATCAGTAGGAAAAACTTGTGGATCCTATTCTGAAGTCCCTTCCCCAAAGATAAATCTGCTTGCTTTTTTATGAAGGAACTCGCTGTGACCCTGACACTGCCCACAGTGCATTTGAAAGCATTCAGTGTGCTTCCAGCCTTTGTTGTGAGGTGGGCTACACAAGCACTGAGCGTGTGCTGCGGAGGGCTTGATCAGACTCACTGCAATATCAGCTGTGTCTGAGCCTGGTAGGTTTGGGTGCAGAGGCAGGAATCATCTGGGGAGTCTGTTATTGTGGTTTCTGCACCAAGGCATGTGAAAGTAGAAGGCCACAAACAGCACGGCTTGTGGGGACTAGTTGCTGATACCCCTTTCATTCCTGTGGCTTGGCAAACTCTTAAAAATGTCATGTAACGTGCGTGCCTTTCCCTAGCCTTTGGCTTGCTGTAACCACACTGCACTGAACCTTCATTTACAAGTGTCATAATTACCTCTGTCTCCCCTGCTGAGGCAAATGAGCAGAGAGGAACATTCATTAATCAATTATCTGAATTTTGGAGAAAACCAGAGCTGTGATAGTCTCCTGTTTCCTGGAGATTTTAAATACTCCTCCTTCCTTTGGAAGCAGATGTAGCCCCGGCTTAAACAGTGAGTGGGGAGAAAAAGGAGGGGGAGAGCAGAGAATGCCCACGCTTGACCTGGCATCTTGCAAAATGCTAGGACAGAGAAAGACCTGAAACTAACCCATTGTGAAAATATATTTGTCATAAAAAATCTGATGTATGGATATATGGATGAGAGAAGGGTCTTAGGAAATAAAACATCTCTGAGGAGCTTTCTTCTTGTTACACCTGCCTTTGAGACTGGTTTTATGCATTTTACTTGCCAAACACTCTTGAACTTGGGAAGCTCAGCTTATTTTACTGGATCTGTGAGTACTTTATACAACCATTGCCCAGATAATTTTTCTCCTCCCAGCTGCTTTCTCTACTATTTTGCTTTGATGTCATGTTCCCACCTTTCCTTTGGTGGCCACTGTTGTGCTCCAGCCTTGTTGTAATGTCCTAGTCTGCTTTGGTACCTCCACAGAATCCCAAGGATGTATTTACTCTGGAGAGTTGTGAGAAGTTGGCAAAACTGCAGCTAAAAATTCAAATGAGCAATGTCACTGAAGAAGTTAGCAAGAATCAGGATATTTATGTAGCTACATTTAAGAACAACATACTAAAGCACTTCAGTGAGATTTCTGGTTTTAGAGTAATATTTAAGGCCACAGTCCAGCACACTGTGACTAGAGGCAATGACAAGTACATTTATCAATATTAACAGCAACAAACCAAAGTAAAACACAGTCATTACTACTTAGTCCAAGTTTTAGTGCAGCAAACTGCATGAGTTAAGTATGTAGTTAAGCCCTGTAGGGCTTCAGCCAGTACTAAAATAGGCACATTTAAGTGGTGGGCTGAAGTGATGGCTATAATAGGTACCAGCAGATACCAAATTCTGCTTCTTTGTCTCTCACTATGTTTCTGTAGAGTCCAAATCCCCTTTCTATTACATACAAAAAATATGTGATTAGGCTACATAGAAAGTTACAGAGAAGCTGTAGAAAAAATTCTCTTTTTTTTCATCCAATCATTTTATTGTTACTGAAATGGGAAGAAATACAGTGCACTATAATTTGACAAAACATTATGTGCCTTAGTTCTTTATATGGACTAAGGAGCAAATTTCAAGTCTAAATATAGAGAAAGACAAGGAGCTACTGGAGAGGATGCAGTGAAGGCTACATACATGATCTGGGGTCTGGAGCATGAGGAGAGACTGTGGGAGCTGGACCTGTTTAGTCCAGAGAAGGGAAGATGAGAGGGGATCTCACAAGTGCATAAATATCTCAGAGGCATTTGTCAAAAGGGTGGTGCCAGACTCTTTTTCAGTGGTACCCACTGGCAGGATGAAGAGTAATGGCCATAAACTAAACTACAAAAATTTCACCTCACTGTGAGGAAGAACTTTATGCTGAGGCTGGCCAAACACTGGAACAAGCTGCTCTGGCAGGTTGTGAAGTCTTCCTCTCTGGAGACATTCCAAACCTGGACACCTTACTGTGTCACCTGTTCTAGGTTGCCCTGCCTTGGCAGAGGAGTGGACTGAATGATCCTCAGANCATTTGTCAAAAGGGTGGTGCCAGACTCTTTTTCAGTGGTACCCACTGGCAGGATGAAGAGTAATGGCCATAAACTAAACTACAAAAATTTCACCTCACTGTGAGGAAGAACTTTATGCTGAGGCTGGCCAAACACTGGAACAAGCTGCTCTGGCAGGTTGTGAAGTCTTCCTCTCTGGAGACATTCCAAACCTGGACACCTTACTGTGTCACCTGTTCTAGGTTGCCCTGCCTTGGCAGAGGAGTGGACTGAATGATCCTCAGATCCAACCTTAACAATTCCATGTTTCTGAATCTTATTTACATAATTTTTAATCTCCCTAGTTCATAAGTTTATCTTATACTAATAGAATATGAGAGAATGAAAGCAACTAATTTAAATTACATAAATATGTATAGCTATTAACCAGAAGACTTTTTAGGAATAGGGCTAAAATATCAGCCTTAAATAAAAAAAAAATCAAAAAGTGTATAGTAGTCAGTTCATATAGGGTTTATTTTTCTTATTTAAAATTCTTCAAATCTTTTATTCTCTCTGTATCAAATAGATCACTACATCTTTAATACTTCATTATTTGCACTATAAAAAGAAATCCCCCTTAACAGTTGAGAAAATATTTAAACAGCTTTTTTTTTTATTGTAAATGAACTGAAACACGATGTATGATGTATAAGCTAATCTTCTACTGATGTATACATGGAGATCCAAATAAGAATAAGAGAAATGTGCTTTCTCTGATCTTGGTAACTTTTGCATTCAGTTTTTGCATAATTTTATGCATCATTTAGGAATCCAGACAGATTTAGTTACATGAATTTATTTGCAGAATCATGCCATTACCAAATGGCAGCTACATTGCCTTACTTTTACAGGAAAATATAAGTTTGTTAGACCTAACATGAAGACCAGCTTCTCATTCTGGAAGTCATAAGTAGAAGGTTTTGAAGTTGGTGAGAGTGGGATCCTTACCTGAAGCCTGTGCTGAGAGAGGAGAGCTTTTTCAGTTCAGATATTCTTGGAGGAAGAGAAGATATTTGCTTCCCCTGGGAAGAGGAGGAGTCTGAACTGAATGGGAGTGGGACAGAAAAGAGGAACTTAATTTTTCTATGTGAAATCTATTGTTAGAAATATCTTGCCTTAAGGAGACTGTGGTAGGAATGTATTTTTGGATGTAGCTTAGTCCTAGTTTTTAAGATATTAATGTCTTTAAGTTTGGTTTGTTAAGAGTCTGAGATGAGAGAAACACTAGCGAAATTTCTGGGAAGTTTCCCAAGATACACTGTGATTGTTCAGCCAGCTTTATTTGTTTCCTTCAGAAGTGAATGACCTGTCCATGTTGTATACATCCTCAGCAGCAGAAGCAGGAACATGATTTCCTGTTTAACCTTCTGTGTAACCATTTCTGTGAGACCTGACACCCCCTCTGCTTGGCACAAACCTTTCCTGAGTAAAACAGCAGAGCAAGGGAGTAGGACACAGGGAATCACACGTAGTAACTGGTGGCTTTTTCCACATTTCCAGATGGGACAGGGAGTCCCATATTGGCTTGGAGTGGCTGTGATGAGGTATTTAAAAGAAGTGCTTGCTATACACATAAATTCACGTTTCCAAAGAATCAGGAGTAGTCTCTGAGAAAAATCTGCCTGTGCTTTTGCACTTTGATTTCTGTGCTTTCCTAGTTCTGCATAAATCAGGTGGTTTATCTGGGGAAGAGAAGAAGAGAAAATGCTGGAAAGGTTAACTGAGAGTTTCAGGCACTGTGTAACTGTGGGAGTTTCAGGCACTGTGTTTTCCCACTGCCTCCTACAACAGCACCTGTGCAATATGGGGAGAGGCTCCTCACTGCTGCTTGACTCGAGCTGTGGGCAGACAGGTAAAGATGTGCCCACAGCAGCCAAGCTGTGGTTGGCATTCTCCCTCTTCATAGCACTGCATCCCACTCCATGGCCTGGGACATGACTCAGCAGAGCACAGTCTGGTAGAGGAAAGGAATTTCCACATTCTCACCCAGATTGCACCCACTCATGGAAACAACCAATGTCCAAATAAAAGTGAAGTTCTATAATGTATTATGCAGCTGTGTGGGAGTTTGTGCTGAAACACCCTCCTCTGGAGAGCTCTGAAGCACAAACTATGAGTGTTCTTGAAGACCTGGTACTCAACAGGCTTTGCTAGGATGTCTGGTGACTCCCTGGCATGGAATGCATGGGGATTGCCCATGTGGGATAACACAGTCCCCTTTTCTTGCCCTATAGACTGATGCCTGGGAGCAGGAGGCAGCTTTATTAAAACACCACTTCTTGCTGCGGGACATTCTTGTGAGTATGGAAATTCTCTATGTAGATTTAATCCACAGGAAGCCTGACATGTCTTTTGCTACTCAGAGGGTGGGATGCAGCCTGGTGAGTCCTCTGGGATGATTTCCTCCCCCTCACTGCCTCCAGTAGCATGTTCTGGTTTGTGCGACCCCCTGCTAATGCCTCTCCCCAGGGATCAGCAGGAGGGGCAGGATAGCACCAGTTAAAGCTGCCACAGAGGGAAGCTGCACTTGGAGGAGTGCTTTGGCACAGAACTGGCAGTGAGTGACTTGCTGGCCTGGAGACATGGGAGAGCAGAAAAGGCAGGGGACTGGCAGGGAGTGAACAGAGAGGTAAGTATCATGCAGCAAGGAAGAGACTTGACAGATCTGTGCTGGCATTTTTGGTTTATAAGCCATACTGTGACTGGTGAGCTCCACAATAAAATCCCTACTGACTGCAGAGGCTGCAGAAATGACCCTTTTTGTTGGGGGAAGGAAGCACAAACAAAAGAAGGAGGAGGTGAATTCATATTTCTCAACTTTTCATCTGAGAAATGTCTTCAATACATTCTTATGAAAGAAAAAGCTCTCCATCACTCAGTGCTGGACAGGCTCACTATGACATAGAGTGAAGGTGAGCAGTGCAGGAAGAGCCATTCAGCATTTCAGAGCCCCAAGGAGTTTCTCTGTGTGCCATTTTCTGTGTAAGGCCAGAGAGGAAGGGGAGGTGAGGTTAGAGGTGAGCATAGTCTCATTTCCTACAAGGTGCAAGGATGGCCTCTACCAGTTGTATTATGATGGGCTTTAAATTGTGGAGTAGCTCTGAGGTCTCACTTCTCATAATCAGTAGTGATAGATAGTCCCTCCTCACAGGGGCATTTGTGAGAGAAACTACATTTGTGTTTGTTCAAGCAAGTACCAGAGAGAGAGAGGTGTTCCTGCCATGCTGGAGAAGTCATCTTAACCTCCACATTAATCTGCCATCCTGCAGTGTCGTCCTAACCAGCTGCTCAATTCCCAAATGCCAGGATCCTTCTGAGGATGGGGAAGCTGGGATTAAGGGAGGCATCCTGAAGAGCTGGTGAAAGAGCAGCACCTCAGTTCCTCTGAGCAGTTTGTCTGTTTCCCAGTCACTCCCCTAGAGGCAAATCCCCTTCCTCTGACTCCAGGGCAGTGCTAGGTTACACTAATGCCTTTGGTCTGCCATCAGGAGGGAAAGAGCTGTGTCAACGCAGAAAATGCTGTTTGCTGACAGGTTGTTAGAGACAAAGGAGACACAGTAAAGAGTAAGAATCAAAATAGAAGTTCTCAAGTAAAAAGATGTGAGAAAAGAGAGAAGATTGATTGTTTAAGTCAGAAAAGACAGGAAAATTAAGGGAGAAGTAAAAAGATAATTAAATTGAATATGCCTGCCCTTTAGAATAGAATTGATAAAGGCTGAGGATGTGAAGTGTAAAGGTTGAGACATATCTAACTGAGGGTCACTTCTGGTAGAACAATAATTTATGGTTAGAGAATAAATAGATCGTTTGGTTGATGTGGATATTGTTTCCAGCCTATCAGGTATTAGAAGGCTGGAAGGAGCACATCACTAGAAACATGAAGCAGGTGTCTGAAGACCATCCAGCTATGGAAGATAAAAATAATAGCTCCTGTTTATTACTTTGCTTGCTTTGCTTGCTTCCCTATCCTCTCCTGCTTGCTGCAGAGAAATCAAATGAAAACTGAGTAATGCAATATACATTTAGTGTTCCCCATTACAACTGGCAATATGAGAAACAATACTTTAATGACATCTTAGATTTTTAATGAAGATGCCTGTTAGGCTTTATGGTATAAATGCAAAAAGATTTAGGGGTGTTCCTTCTTCAAATATAACAGATCATGTTGTGTCAGAGAAGAGTGAGCACAACTAAAAGAAGCAAAAATTATAAGAAAAACCTGGGTAGATACAAAAGTAACCGAGAAAAGGATGATTATGCTGAACAAGCAGACTGCTCTATATAGATATATTAATATTGTAAATTGTGTCAGACTGTACAATGGGCCAGCTCCTTTGTAGCTGAATCTATTTCTTTTCTATCAGCTGCAGAATCAAATAAAATCATCAGGAAACAGACACAGGAACTCTGATCTCCAGAGTGCACTGTACCATACTGCCTGTAGCTCACCAACATAGCTGGATCATTCCCTCATTGTCTCACAGCTCCCTAAATTGCCCCAATGTTTTTGCCTGCCACTTTTCAAATCTGCATGTACCTGCTCTCCAAATCATGTGCAACTTTTCCTTGGATTGCATTTTCTTTTTAACAAAGTGTTTTCTTTGAAACCTATTCTGTGCAATTGCCTCTTCCCCCTCACCCCTTCAAATAGGGAGAAAAACGCAAACCTCAGAGTATAATTTACAAAGACAGACTGTTGAATCCTTCTCTAAGCTCTTTTGCTTGAAGCCTATAATTGTATTCTCTAGAAAGCCAAACAGATTTTGCTCACTCTGGAGAGCATTGTGTTGTAAAAAATCAAATCAGACTTCAGCACTTGATAATGGGAATCGCTTTCTTTACCTGATGTAGAAGAGATTTGTATCATGTAATGTATGTGATTACTATGAAATTATGTATTTATAATATGGGAAATCATAGCCTTCAATGAGATACTTCCATTACAGCTTTTCCACACTCTCTCAAGTGTTTGTTTTGGAGAAGGTAGTGAGCACAATAGTCTTTTACCCAGGGTCCCAGCATCACTGAAGGAAACAGACTGTAATTAAGTGGAAATATATACCCCTTCTTGTCATCACTGAGGACACTGGGATGGTGTTAAGGACTCTGCACCAACTTGTCTTTACAAACACATGAAGACAGATGTATATGGAAAATATAGACCTAGTGAACTGAACTTGCCTCTTATCCAGATATACCAATGATTTCCTATGTGCCAACATTCATGAATAATTACACCTCTCTAAATTGATACTGTGGTTTCTCACCTTCATACATCTCTGAGAAGGACAGGGAAACACTGTCCTCTCCAAGTGTTTGATACTATTGATAAAAGCAGAGGCTCTGCACTCTGAAGTGATGGGTTCATCCCTGAGGCCCTGTGCAGTAGATGAGGATGCTCATAATGTCTCTGTCTGACCAGCATTTCACTGAAGAGTGCTGTAGCTCAATACTGCACATGAGTACCCTTCTGCATTGAAGGATTAAGGGTTTACTACTATTTATACCTGTTTTGATCCCTAGAGATAGAAGTGTATATTTATAAAACCTGTATTAATATCAAATTCATGCATATGTGTGTGTATGTAAGACAGAAATAATGATCAGCACACCCTTCTTCCTTGGACGACTCTAAAGATTTTCTGCATGATCTTCTGAAGTTACTGTGAACTTTCACATTTCAGAATTGGGATTTACATGGTGGTCAGTGGTTTTTACTTGTTAGTCCTCTGGTTTTTCTTTCCTCTTTTCATTAGATGGCAGACTCTTTGTTCTCTTTTCTTTCTGTTGACTTACAAATAGAAGGGCTTACAGCCAGAAATTGCCTGAAAACTGACTTGGGTCTCTCTGAACTAGCCCAAAAATCTAATGTATTGGCTGAGTTCACCACAAAGGTATATTTTTTTTGCTTTTCTTTGGGTCCTAAAAGTAAGCCAACTCCTCAGCACAGGACATTTTTCCTAGCAGTTTAATTTCTTACTTGATCTTAGCTCTGACCAATTTGGTATGACAGATATTTGTTGCAGAAAAAAACCCATAGCTTCCTGGATTTTATGAAGTTGGGCCAATTTCACTGGAAATACCGCCGAAAGGAAATTCTCTTCTTCCTAAATTCTTTCTTTCTGCTATGAATCGGTCACCACCAGGAATCTGTTGTTCCCACTGTTGGAACTTTCAGTATCTTTCAAGTGACTTCATGCTTTTGAAAGTAGTAACTCCCCTTACTTCACTCTGCTTCTAGGATTTACCCAGTGAAATTCCCAGTGGCTTCCTCTGCTTGTGTAATTTTTGTCCTGTCACAAGGGAGCTCTCAGCTGCTGTGTTATCCTGCTTTGAGTTAGTATGTGCTTCCCTGTATGAACAGAGTGTGTGTCTCAGGGAAATAGTGCAAGACCTCCAGAGAAAAGAGGAACCTGCGCAAGGCATGCAGCCAAAGTCAGCGGTCTTTATTTCCAAATAAAGAAGAAAAGGGAAAAAACAAACCCAAAGCCACCGTGGAGAAACCACAAGCCAGCCAGCTCCAAATTAAGTGAGAAAGAGGACTAGCATTTCAGAGGAGGATGGAGTAAGACTGACTACTGGTTGCAGCTTCTTTCAGCATGAGAGGGAGGTGTTACTTGTCATTCAATCATAAGTGATAACTGGAAAATATATGTTTCAGTATCAGCCCTTTTGTGATGAAAAACTCATGACTGAATATCTCCTGGTGATACAAGCCAGGCACCAAGAAAGCTCCCTTTGTGTATTTGTGCTCTGAGGTCAACATGTTTGGGTTGTCTCATCACTGAACTTTACCACTTTCAGTACTGACCAGACACATTTTTCTGCTCAAATCTTTGTTCCCCTACAGCCTTTTCCCACAATATGCCTATCCTCCTCTCCATTCCTCCTCTTCTGTGGCAGGCTTTACCTCTTGCTCTCCACTGGAATCTCAATAGCCCTTCACCCACATCCACTTTGTGTTATCCTAGCACTGGTGCATCTCAGACCTCTATGGTAATGCATTTCAAATTACTTTCCCATCATTGCCTCCCTCCCTAATGTCTGCCCTTCCAGATACCATTGCCAGTCACTTCATTGTGGCAGAAAACGTGTTCCTTATTCATAATCCTCATCCATTCTCTCCAAATGCATTACCTTGATTTTCCCCCTCTCTTTAACTCTACGCCTTCAAACCACTTCTAAATCCTAATCCTCATTCTTTTACAACTAAAATTTACCTTTCTACTCCCTACTCCCCAGTCTACTTCCAAAACCCACTGTTTCAGTCTGGTGTTTCTCAGGGTAAAATTTTGTTTAAGCAACATTTTTTTCTAGAAACATAGAATAAAATGTTTGGGTGTGACTTTTGTGGAACCTCAGAATGAATGTTCAGACTACTAATTAGGAGGAAATTCCAATAAAGTGAAACAAAAACCAAAAACTTTTTCATTTGAACACAAATTAAATTTAATCCAGCATTAGAAAAATCCCAAAATGCAATTTGGGAGTTCTTTTTTATAACACAGAGTGTCGTAATAGTTATAACCCCATTCCCAATAATGAGCTGTGCAGCAGACGGATGTATCATGAGAAAGAATGGGGAACTTGCTTTTTCTCATTCACACTAGCTAGGTTTGAACTGTGCCCCAAGGCCTCAGTTCCTATGCCAGCAGATGTGTAGGCCACTGCCAGACAGCTCTGGGTCTGGTTGCTTGTTGCATTGTGCCATATGTCAGCTGCTGTGCCTGTGCAAAAGCTGATGCAGACTTTTGCTCTCTCTTAATGACTCCGAGGTAGTTCTTCCCTTATGCCTACTATGTTTAACTGCAATTTCACTGTTGAGTTTTGCAAAATTGAGCTGAAAAGAAGAAAAAAAAAATAAAAACCAAGAGGCTGGTAGCCAAGTCAAATGGGAAATAGTAAACAGCAAGGAAAACATCACTGTCTCCTATTATGTCCAGATGCAGATGCAGATGAAGGCTTTGAGGCTGTAGAAACAGGAGTGAAATTAATGCCTAGGGATTATGCTAAGGGCTAGCAGTGCAGCATGCCTGTGGATGCTGTTCTGAGCTTCCCAGAGTCATGCCTCTGACATGGACTTTTGAGATCAGTGGTTTGGTCTGTGGCTGGGGTTTGAAGCAGAGTATGAGGCAGATTTGGCAGCAAACAGGTTAAGATGGAAGCTGCGATGTACTTGGTTCTGAAGGGGACTTGAGCATTCCTGGGGCTGGGAGATGTGAGGAAGAGGGAAAAGCAGCAGTGTGCTGAGGAGTTACTGCTTTGAAAATGGACTTAATTAGGAGAAGGCAATCCCCACTCTGCTTGCTAATGTGTTGTGCCTGCATTGTTACGGACTTTGGGAAATTCAAAAAGGAACTCTCTTCTAAAACTGTGCCTGTGCTCCTCACAGGCAATCTGCATTTCCTTTCAGCAGACCTTTTGGGTATATTTTTCTACTCTGCCAAAAGGGAGTTTATTTACCTCGTTATGTTTTATGAATTCCTCAAATCCCAGCAAGAATCCCAGCAGTAGCCAGGGGATCACAGTGGTCCTGCAACCCAGTGATGCAAAAGCAGTGAGCTGCATAGCTGTGTGCCCCACAATGCCCGCAGCCCAAAGAAACCATTCCCTGTTCCCACTTATGCAGCTCTAGCTGGATATCCCCCTCTGTAAACCATACCAGCACTCTCTTAAAACTGCAACTGTTAGGGATATTTAATTTCTTGCAGTCCAAAATAAGTCCTCTATCTTGTGCAAATGTCCTCTTGAGTAGCTCTGTACGTTCTCCTCCATTAATTCAGTTTTATTATCTGCGTTCACATACAATTTTCAAAAGCCTGATGGTAAACTCACTTTTCCTCCCTCCTACCAACACAGTTAGGTGCTCCTAGAGAGGGAAAAATTTAGATTGGCAACTGCTTCCTGAGATTCTTCCTATTATTTTGCTTATCTTCCTGTAAATGTGTACAGAGCAAATGTTTAGTATGCAGCAGATAATGTAGTTACAGATAATGGATCCTTGATGCTGGGGAACTTGCAGTGATTTACCTCCATCAAATTAAATCAGAACAGGTGTTGCCAGCTCAGTTCCAAATCAGAAGGTGAGCAGGTGCCACTAAGTTGCATCTGGCAGTGGGAACAAAAAAATCTCAGCCAGAGAATTGTTGAATGAGATGGTTTTTAATTTGGTACACAACCTAAGCAATTAGAAGCAGCTTTCCGAGGGTTCTTCTGCACATCCCCCTTGAACCTGTTTAAGACACAGTGGCAAAGGGACACTGTCAGAAAACAGTATTTGGACTAGAGAGCGTTGCAAATATTGCCTCTGCCACTTGAGGCATTTTCTTTCTCTCTGGTAGGGAGATATTAATGTAGACATGCTTCAAAGTAAGTTTCCTCATTTTGGAAAGGCTGAGGAGGGCAGACCACAGGGGCAGAGAAGGGGGAAGTTTGAGATAAATTGTAGTGATTCCACAAATTGTTGGATGTGGGTACGTTTTTGCATTGCAAGCAGCTTCCCATAAGAATGAAACTTCATTGCAGAAATGGAGCAGGTTTCCTAGGAATGCTCTGACACTACAAGATAGCCTGTGGGTGGTTTCAGGGCTAGACCTGAAACGAGACATGTTTCTTCCTCAAAATACCTTGGGCCACTACTTTGGCAATGAGCACAGTGTCTCCATATTTGGCTAAAATCAGTGGTTTTGACAGCATGGATTAAGTCCTCTCCCAGCTGTATGTAAAAGCATTTTTGACTAAGTCGTTTTCAACCAAACAGTGCTCAGCCAGGGCAGTAAATCATACAAACAATGTTAATCACTTTTCGTCATGTTAATGGCCTTAAATCGTCTCAGAAATCGCTTCACCTAATTTTATTTCACTGAGGCTCTACAAGGGGGTCCAGTTGCAAGTAACTGCTCTCATAATCAAGACTGGATTGCTGCAAATACCTCAGTAGAGGTAGGAAGGCAGATCCTCAGGTCATATAAGGCAGTGCAGTTCTGCTGATGTCTGTGATGTTCTGGTGATTGATACCAGCAGGGCTGGTTGATGCAGGTAAAGTAAATGGTCTGCAGTTTTAAATGCCTGCTACTAATGGGTCCCATGGTAAATCAGTGGCTGACTTGTTAGTTTTTCTTTAAAATGCTCTCAGAAGGTACATTAATGGGGAAAAAAAACCACCAGCTTAGCAAAGCAGTGGCCAGCACAGGTGGCACTGCAGTCAAGAGAGCTCACATTTGCATTTAGACACAGGGCCTGATTTGTTAGCAGTGAGATACCTGTGCCAGTACACCGAGGATCTAGGTAGGGCCTGACCCCATCACCAGCCATTGATCCAAGCTGAGAGTTTGAGCTTCTCTGATTAGGACCTTACCTGCACATCTCTGGTCTCCTAAGAATTAAAGCCTGCAATAACTTCCTTTGTACTTTCCAGCCATCTTAGGGTTAAGAAACAGATGGCCTTGAGCATCCTCCCACTGAAACTGCCACAAGACACAACTACTGAACGGGGATGGGGATGAGTTTCCTCAACCTGTCAGGGTTTTCAAGAATTCCAGTATTTTTCCTATGTCCAACCAGGGATGAAAGGTCCTTTTAAAACTTGGATGAAAAGCTCCAAAATAAAATCAGGATGGGGCCAAGCTAAATATTTTACTTTAATAATGTTCAAAGAGTTTATTTAGATTGTGACCTTTCTAAGCAAGTTGCCTCTTTTTAGTACAAAAAGAACGTGGGGTTTTCGCTTGTTTCCTTCAATTAGAAAATAAAACTTTTCACTTTTAAAAATGTCAAAACAGCCATTCTTCATCATTCAATGGTCCTTTTGCAGTTCTTTTAAGCTGAGAGACTTGTTGAGATCAAATCATTGCTATCAATCAGCTTCAGTTTTGACAGATGACTGGGTTTTTTCATTGTATGTGAAGGAAAAGAAAATTTTAGTCCAAAAATTCCTGACCACTACTAGCAATTTTTTGACCTCAGCTTTGAAAATCTTCTGACTTACATAGGTCTCAGCACAGTTAAATGTGGCTGCACTGGGCAGTGGAAATGCAGGAAATGTGGTTTTTTTTTTTTCTTTAGTTCATTTTTAAATGAATACTTTAATCTTTTTCTTTTTCCTTTTTTTTTTTTTTTTATCAGTGACCAACATGATTTATAGAACCACTAAATGATTTATATTCTGTTTGCATGATTTAGTGTCCTGCGTGAATGCAGTTTGGTTGAAAATGGCTTAATGAAAAATGGTTTCTTTATAGCATAGATGGAGCTTAATCCGTGTTTTCAAAAATCATTCTGATTAAAGCCTTATAAGGATCAGACCAAGACACTGTCTGTTGCCAAGGTATCTGCTACAAATATGGTTCCCAGGGAAAAACTTAAAGGCTTTATGTCATGAAAGAAGAAAGAGTTACTTTCTGAAATGTAGTGCTGATGAGAAAACTTTATGGATTTCCAGCTCAGACAGCAACAAAAGGCTTTAAGGGGAAAACAGGGAAATAAAATCAGCCTGATTAAAAAATTAAGAAAGCCTCCAAAGACCAGCTCACCTGATATTTTATGCAAAGTATGATAATTGCCTGTATTCTAGTTTTTCAAATTCTGTATATTTGGCCCTGAGGAGAGGATGTGAAGGTCCTGACCACAGTTTCTGGGCAGCTGTCCTTGGATGGGTGTGGGACATTTTCAAGTAACTTTGGGTAAGATTTTATAAAATGGGCTGCACATGCAATGAATTTATCAGGGGGTGGTGATTAGTGAAACATTTAATTTAAAATTGCCTCGTCTTCATTTGAATATTTGTTTACACCACTTCTCTGCCACAAATATTGAAGGCATTTAGGCTCCATGAGGTGAAATGGATTTAGAGTATTTATGATTTTCCTTCAGTTGGAGACTGTTCTACAAGGCAGGATTTTCAGACCCAAATATACCCTAAAGTCAGTGAAGATTTTACTTTTTCTTGGTAGTACAAGCCAAAGTTTAAGGACAACTGAGCAATTGCAGTTCTTTGGCTGTGTCTGAGAGCAAGATTGATACAGGGGTGTCAGCACAATGCAGAGCTTGATGCTGGCATGTCTTGTGATCATCCCCCATGAGCAACATTTTTTACCTGCTGGCTTCATTTTTGTACACCAAACTGATGATGCAGCTAGGATTTTTTGGTTTGAGTTGGGGTTTTTTGTCATTTTCAGGTCAAGCACCCACACACGGATATTTTAAGTGTGGATCTGATTTTGATAAAGCCAATATAAACTGTAATTCAATTGATCCCAGAGAAACCATATTCCTGTGTATAGTGTGATGGCAAAGGAGCAGAAAGCTCTTCCTAAGGGATGCTGTAGACTGTCAGGAAGCAAAGCTTGCAGAACCTGGCTGTCCAAAGCAAGAGGAGCAGTATTCCCACAGTATTCCCAGCTTGCAGTGGCTGCCCTGCTGCAGTGCCTAGGCAGAGGCTTTGCAAGCATAGTGGCCCTTCTAATGCCACAGACTAAACATTCTGTTCTTTTCTGGACTTTCCTGAAGAGAACTACAAGACTCTCCTCCCTTCCCACAGCACTGGTGAACATCTGGACCCACTGGGTACAGCCCCCTGGACATGGGTGTGTTCTGACTGCACATTCCTTTAGAGATGAAATGATCTGCCTATATGCAGAAGTTAAGAGAGACCCATGTTTCCAGATATTTAGTAAACATCACTGAGCATCCAGAAACCACAGAAAAATGGTCCCCATCTGCTTTACCTCAGAATTTCTAGGTGGAAAACAAGACATAGCAGGGGGAATGTGGAAGAATGTACCTTGTCCTGCTGCACCCTTCTGCCATCCAAGCCACACAAGGGCAACCTCTGATCAGACTGGCCAGAGTTGCATCACCTGTAACCAGGGTGTGGCTGTGTGTCCAAAGACACCACTGTGGCAAAACACTGCTTAATCTGCCCAAACCCTGTTACTGCTCTGCAAATAAATGCAACGAGTTTGAAGCATCTGTTGGGGGTCAGCTGCCCACTAGCCCACTCACCTCAAATTCTTACTTCAGCTCCAGGTAATGAAGGGCATTCTCCCATTCTTGGAGCACAGGTTTCTGCTTCTGCAGTGGTTTGGAGAGAGGGCAGCACTGCCAGCTGCAGAGGGTGCCCACCTGCCCGCCAGTCATACCTGCTGCTTTTCCAACCAGCATCTTGCTCACCCAGCTGCAAATCAGAGTGGTTCTACCAAAGAGTAATGTGCAGCAGGTAACAGGAACAGACCAAGACTTCATGATTATTGCTTTTTCACAGCCTTATAGCTTCCTTTGCCACTTGCATCTCTGCAAAGTGATTCGGAGCAAAGCTCACAGCAGCAGTGTTAAGTCTGTGCATTTAGTGAGGTGGTGGTGCGAGTGATTATGCAGGATGCAAGTGGTAAAGAGAGGTTGGAGCTTGCATTTTCACTCGGTTTATATAGTTTTATATTGTTTTTACAGACCCTCACCCTTCAGCAAATGCAGTTGGGTGACTCTTGATGTACAGGAAGGGAAAGTTGCAGTCAGACAGCGGAATTACATTGGCGGGTTAGACATATGAGGCATTTTTGTGTGGCCAGGGGAGTGCTGTCAGTCACACAGGTGAGTTTTCCACAGGTAACCAGGATAAGTGACAAATAGGAGGGATTAAGTGTCAAAGAGGGCATTGTCTCCTAAGATGGCTAGTGAAAAAAAATGCCTAAGCAGTAAAAGAATTTTAAAGTCATTTATCTTAACATGCAAGGTTTATGCTGCAGTTCAAAGAAATGCCTTTAGTTAAGTTGCACTCCTGCTGGTCTCTGAGCACATGTTTAGATGCCCTCAGTAAGATGAATATACCTGCCTCGGTGCTGGCCTGAGGAGAGGCTGAGATGATGAAGCAAATGGTGAGATTATTTTCCCTGCGGCAGCAGAACTTTGATTCACTTTTCACCTTCTTTTTCAACAATCTGTTTATTTTCATTGAGCGCTGGTTTGAATTCTTGTGTTTTGGCAATAACAGTCTTGACCGTTCCTCGTTCCTTGTGTTGTTCTCCCCCACCACTGCCACCTCTGAAGTTAAGTCTGTTTTTTGTACTTTCTGTATTTGGAAGTGGGGGAGTGGAGGAGTTGTTGACAGAGGTAGCCTGTGATGGTTACTAAATGTGTCTGCTTGGTTGAAAGTAAAGAAGCACATAACAAATGTTTAAGGGAACAAAATGGATTATTTGTTATTCCTGGGGGGATTCTGCCCTTAAAGTGATGCCACAGAAATCCAGCTGGAATGTTAAATAAAAGCCAAAGACCCCCCATGAGTGTGCCAGCAGAGAAAAGCTCCTCACAGTGAGGGCCTTTGAAAATTAGAACTCAAAAATAATATTCCATAAAGGAAAAATTCTCCTAAGAAAACAGACAGCAAGGAAATTTAAGGCATAATAAGGACTGGCCACAGTACTTACGTTGTGCAGGATCTATCAAGGAAAATGCTGTTGACACAAAGCCCTGACAATTTTCACTGTACAAATACACATGTTCACACTTTATTTGGAGTGGCCTTAAGTTTGCCTTGAGATCACCAACTGAGATTTTAAATTAACACAGGATGCTCACACTGCCATGGGTCATCCTAATGGCCTTCTAGAAAACTGCTCTTTGCATACAGAAAAGAATGTGGGAGTGCTTTCTATTTCCCTTTCTGTCTCCCTGAAAAGCATCAAGAAAATTCAGAAAACGTTAGGGAGAGGAACATGCACCAGTCAATATTCTGAAAAAATTTTTATATTAGTTTTTTTTATTTTTTTCATGTGCTCTTGTGGTTACCCTATCTGTCTTCTTCTCCCTCCTCCCAACTGATCCTCATTGTCCTACATGTCAGAGCACTTTCTTTAGTAAAGAATAATCTTGCTGTGTTGATTTAACACCAGCAAGGCTCTGCCCCATTAAACTCAGTGAAAATTCATTAGTAAGATACAAAGGACATGACTCTTTCCTTTACAGGCCAGAGGATCAGTGTGTCCTAAACACAAAGCTGTGGAATGACAGACCTGGGAAGTTATTCTTACTCTAAAACCAGACAGAACATTACTGGGAGTTGTACTGACCTACCACTTTGCTGATACGCCTCAAACGTCCTGCTATGTGTGAGAAAATGGACCACCTTTGTGTTTTCTGGGTCATAACCCTCTCAAGATAATCAGAGAGTTTACCAGATGTTGCCAATTCAGATGTGTCAGTGACCAGACAATTGGATTGGCCATGACAATCCTCAGGTAATGAAGCTTGTCCAGTGTCCTGAAGTCTTTGAACACAAGCTTGTTTTTCTTCTGGATACAGTTCTCTTCTTAACTATTACCTCTCAAGCTCCCATGGAAAGCATTCTTGCATTTTCAGAGGGTTGCACAGAACGATGGAAGGCACACAGACCACTTGTCTCAGCCTCCATGTCAGATCCCAGATCATCAGGGTAATGAGGAGAAAGCGCATTCTTCCCATTATACTATCTGGTACCTCCCATCCATGCCTAATTAAAAAGCCTTGTTAGATTAGATTTCGCTCTGTTCCATTAAAAATATCTATAGTACATGGTTGATTTTGAGAGAAAATGAAAAGGTCTGTGAGACATCTGTGCAGTGTCTGCCAGTGACTGGGTACAAAAGGGGTGTAACACCTGCAGACACCCAGATTCTCTTCAGGCTGGAGTGAAATTCACTCACCAGATGAACTGTAAGGATCATGATAGTGGATCAGGATACATTCCTATCACACAACGAACTGACACTATTGATCCATCTTGTGTGAGTCATGAACAAGTCTTCAGATTGCAGGGATGAATTGAACCGGTTGACAGAGCATTTACAAGGCCTACTCTCCATTTCCAACCAGCTGAAGACTAATGTGGACCACTAGAATTTGTAAAGTAACAAAAACTTTTGCAGTTATGAACTCAGTGCCCTCAGTTCAAAATAAACAAGAGGTTGGTGTGCTAATTACCTGCAAGTAATGCTATTGTAATTCATTAGTTCCTCAGATTTTCAAATTAACACAGATATTCCGGAGAGAAAGACAGATTATCTGCCCACTTCATCACAGCTACTTTTAAGAGCCTTAACCAGGATATTATGTTTGTGCTGTGTGGAAGACATGATACCCCAGAACCATAATGACACTTTATATGAAATGAAGCGTACTTCAAACTCTTCTTGTGCATCAGCTCAAGTCTGTCATAAAACTTGACATGGAAAATATCCTGAATAATAAGCCTTCAGTGGCATAAAATTGTGGTACCCATTCAACACCCTTTCAATAAGTCTAAAGAAAAGGGTTTATTACACTTTTTAGTGTTCAGAACAGAGTTGTTTATGCATGGCTTTTTGTTCATTAATTAAAATCCACGTGTCTTCATTTGCAGAACTCATAAATAGATCTGAGATTTTTTAATAAAATAGGTATTTGGACAGTAAATATCCCAGGGAATGTTAGAGTGCTTAAAGAATATTTGTTGGTTATTCAGGGACATGCATCAATACTCTGCCAAATCTGTAATGAATCAACACCTCAGCATGAGATTAGGAGTACCCATATTCTACAAAACCTTCAATGTGTTGTCCTTTGGAGTAGGCATAAGACTTGTGAACACACTGACTATTGGTCATTAAAGAACCCCAGGAAACTTTAAGCATAAAGACCTTGTAACAGATGGTCTGGGTAAAAAATTCTAACTCATGTCTGATATTCATCTGTTGGTATAAATCAGCATTGTTGTTGTGGCTTTGGTAATACAGCAGAGATTTGCATCAAAAGGCTTTCTGGCTCTGGCTGCCTAAACAGCCCCTGTTCTTTTAATTGGATATGTTATTTCTTCTCCCTTCCTCTACTGACAACAGAAAGCAGCTTCCAGTGTCTGCATTTATGGATGATGGGAATCAAGGAGTGTATATTTTAAATGTCTCCTTATTCCTTGTGGTCAAGTTATCTCCCATTTTCTTTATGGTGTAGGAACTTGCAAAGGAAAAAAGTGATACAAATACAAAGGCATAATCACCCAAGCTTAAAGCAAGTTGTTTTTCTTTGTACACCAGCAGAGAAATAGAGGGCTGAAGTGAATGTCAAGGTCTACTAAATCACAATGTTGGGCCATGTAATACACAGTCATCCTGGTGTATATAATTCAACAAATTGCAGGGCAATGCATAGCCAGGCTTCAAGTCTCACTGCTACTGAAAAATTGTCATTCACTCATAAGAAGCTACCTAAGTGCTGGATATTATGCTGGAGTATTTAGGATGTACAGTTAATTACAGGGTAATAATTATAGACAGTATCTCAGGTACTATTCCTGATAACTGAGCTTGACTTTTCAATAGTTAGTACATCTCTGATGAGGTGATGCCCAACTACACCACTGAGAACCATCTGAAGAAAAAGCCACCTGCATGCAATTTGATGCTAAACCATAACTTAGCATTAAAAGTGTAGCCTTCTGAGGTTTCAGCAGTCTGGTGTCATTTGGAATTTTTGCCATTGCAGAAATTCCTAGAGAGCCTTTCCAGCTCTTCTAAAGGGAATAAGCAACTTAGAGGCATTGCCTACAGCCTAGCCTAGACCTGCTTCACAGCTCCAAGGGAGCTGACCCTTTCACAAGCATATACAAATAATAGGTTTATGTATGCTTATTCTACAGACACTTTTCCTTTTCTCTAAGGTTTGTTGGAACCGTGGGGACCCTGCTTCTAAGGAAGCAGATTCAGACACAGCCATTTAAATAAGGAAGATAAAACTAGGCAGGACTAACGTTTACCTCTAAATTCTAGATAGCAATTTACAGTTAAATTAATGATAAGTAATATCAGTAATATCAGCTCAGCACTTCTCAGGATAATGAGTTGGCTCACTTTCAATCACCAATCGCGTTATCAAGGCAGCATGTGCAGGAACAGCTGCAGTGGATGCTCCCCATGGTAGGGCCTCTTTTATATGGCCTTTGGTGATTAGGACCAGCACACTCTCTCAGTAGGGCTACTTTCAAACATGCAGAAATGGGAAAATGGTGGTTCCAAAAACTGGAAAATCCACAAATGCAATCCTGGACTGCTGTGATGTTCTGGCAGTAGCAATCGGAATGGTGCTTAAGGGGGGCATCACACTAGTTTCCCCAGGACAACGTTTGGCAGCAGAAGAGAGTCTCTCACCTTCACTTTATCACATTAGGTTTTATACCTAATTATTTTAAAATGCATCCCAAGAGCTGCATCAGTAGCACAGAAGTTGCTCATGCCATTCTCTTCATGTATGACACTATTCAGTTAGGGCCAGCGGACCTTCCAGAGGAGAGAGATGAAGTTCACCCAAGAAGACTTAACATTAAATAACTTTCACAGTATTATTATTTTTATTACTGTAGTGCATGGAAGTTACAGTAATAGAACAGACTCCCACTGTGTTAGGGACCTTAAAAACAGAGTACAAAAAGACACTGTTTTCCCGAAACCATTTCAAATTAATTATCTTTCTTCATTCCGGACACAGTCTCTGTACCTACAGCAAAGAAAAATCTTGTTTGCTTATTTATTTTGCTTGATCCAATTTAGAATAGACAGCTCAGTTTATTTTTCCATTAAAAAGATGATGCCAAGCTGAGTGCTAACATACATGAACTACAACCCCTTTATTTTCAATAGGGGAGGAAGGAGGTAAATGCTTGTGATTAATTTGGCTCATCCTGGTTGAAAAACAATAAAGCTTTGTCTTAACTGGCCATAAGCAGAGTGGATGCTTTAAACACAAGCAAGCTACCTCTCAAGCTGTGGATGATAGATTATCAGGGATATGGTATGAAAAATTAGCCAACACATTTACCATATCCACTAGGAAGGCCTATGATTAAATTTAACATAGCTGACCTTGTTGTCCTAAGTCTAATGAGCCAGAATGGATAGAAACGTCCTTGATCCAGCTGGTGGTTTTAGTGTCAGGCTCTAGGCTTATATTATTTATCCACTTTAACCCCACCACTGGTGCAATTGCTTAATGCACTGGCCTGTCACCTTTCAAATGGAATTTTTGGTCTGCTTGATGTAAAGTGAAATTAGACTCAACTGCTTGCTGAGGCAATGATACATGGCTTCAGCCTAAGACAGCAAAGTCAGGGTTTTATTTTGAGACCTGTACTGGTACAAAGGTGAGGGCTGAGCACTACCCAATACACTGAAATTTGTTTCAGAAGTGGAGGGAATACAGTTTCTGCAGGAGCTGCCTGTTAGAGCAAATGCTCACTTGTGCTGTGATAATTCTCTTTTGTGACTGCTCTTTCAGATAATGTATCCAATTTCTACAAATTTGTGCATGACTTAACCCAAGTATTGTGCATCATGTATCTAGCACATGCTACACAAAACAAGCAGAAGCAAAGAATTCTCAAACAAAAGGATTACAAAATGCATTTTTGCTGCCTGAGTTACATTTCCAGTCTAGAGCTGTACTCTTCACTCTGTTAAATCTTTCTCTACAACCATGAAACAAGCATGCAACTTTTTGTAGCAAAATTTTAAGATTCTTCTGGCATGTCAGATCTTTCACTGTGAAAAGAGATTGTGTCCTTCCTTGTGCAGGTCTGTTCCCAGAGTTGCAGGAGATAGCTGGCTTTGCCCAGCCAAAACTGGCCCAGGACCCACAGGCTGTGTTTATCTGAGACTCACAGCAGCACATATTGGTGCAACTCTGGGAGGAGCTCTGCAGAACTGTGAGGGAAGGAAATCAAATCCCTGCAGATGCCCAGCCTTTCCTCTGGGCAGCTGGGACACAGGAAGGGGCATGAAAGCTCAAGCCACCAGGAAATGTCCCATGCTGCCACTTTCTTGTACTCTGGGGCCAACAAGCAGCAATGCAAGACTTACTTGAGTCACACTGGAGGATATTCCTTCTAACAATAGAAAAAATCACACCTGTGTTTTTACAGCCCACAGGAAGCTAATACAGTGAGGCACAGCACTATCATGGCTACTTATGCAATTTCTTCTGCTTCCTACCCTCGAGACCAGCAGAAACCTTTAATGAAACCCTTGGCTTGTGTCTTTTTTCCCTGTCTCTCAAATACTGGCTTAATAGGATATTTTCTGAAGAAGGTAAGGGTTATTTTCCAAAAGGCTTGATCCAGGAACCCTTCCATTAGCTAGTGCAAAACTGCAAGTCTTTTTCTATTTTTTTTTTGTCCTGAAGCTGGAGTAAGTATGTCCCTCAGTTCCTTACACTGAAGCAAATTTTAAATGCCTTCTGAAGTTGGGCCATTCATATTTAAAGCTGTTCACTTAATCATAACAGCAGTTTTAAGTTTTTCAGAGGGGTTGCATTTAAGCCATAAGCCATCCACTGGACACTTTGTACACCAGGTGAGTCACAAGGGAAAATTTGACAAAATTTTAAGCAGGGCGAATCAAAGCAACAGGAAATCAGCTGGCTACTAGAAATAAATATAGTTTCTGAGTATATCTGTATTCTGGAGCACTTCACAAAGCATATGAAATGCTCATGCATCCTTCTTGCTATTCCATATTTTCGGAGTCAGAACTGACTTAGTATTAAAATCAAGTTCTTCTTAATTCTTACACTGTCTGTAATTAAGTACACTGATTTAAATAAAAAAAAATCTGTTTACTGTACTAATAAGTTAGTGTTTTTACAAAAAATCCAGTTGATTCAAAAGAGTTCACACATATATTTCCATGCTTTTCTGCCTGCTGCTGATCATGTGATGGTACACATATGCATGTGTGTATATACATATATGCATATTTTGGGTTCTTTTTAAGTATTTGGTCCCAACTATTTGGAAACATTCCCTCAGATTTCTACAGAGAATAATTCCCTAGATCAGTGCCTAGATGCATTATTGCATAAAGCAAGGGATCAGTAACATAGCAGAAGCTACAGGGAGCTGCCCATGACTGTCATCTGAGCATGGAGCCAATATCTGTCTCTGGAGAAATCCTTTACACTCAGTACTCACTGGGTGTAACATAAGACACTCAGTTGAACAGATAATTAAAAGGACATATATTTTTGCCTCAGGGTGTTGAAAGCAAAACAAGGCAGAAGTGGGAGTCTTCACAATCTTGAATGGCAAGAGAAACCTCTGAGAAACACCAAGGTGGCAATCTCAGGCAATGAAGGTGGTGATCAATGGCCTAGAATGAAATCCTCACTGATGGAAGTATGGTCATCAGCTCAGCTGAGACATAATTTCTTTTTTGTCCTGAGGAGATGATCTTCATAGACTGGGCTTGAGGCATTTGCAGAACATTATTTTAAAGATATTTAGGTGTCTGATTTAATTTTTGGATGTAGAAATGGATCTACAAGGCTCTGACCCTGCAGTTTTGAAATCACTGATGTTTAATCATTGACTTAGTGACCATGAGATTAAAGCTTTGCAGCAGAAGAAAGATGAAGCTTCCATTGTTGATATTGATATGCAATTTGAGTCGAAATAACAACTTCTAGAGCAGGTTTGATGCTCCTATATTTTCTTGTATAGTAAAGTTATGTCAGAAGCAAGTTTGTTCAGATCCTTGTGCAGGTATAAAGGCATAGGTGTTATTAGAAGAATTAGTTTTCTCTCTTTTTTGTGAATGCAAAATACTGTGAACAGTATCATGTAAGAAGGCTTTGGTTTTCAGACAGTCTCAGACTCTGGCAGCTTAATTTTTCTATCATTTATTTTTAAGTAGTGTTGGTTGTGGGAATCCAAGAGTGACTTTTTGTTCTTGTTATTCTCACTGTCTTCCCTTGGCTTGTTCATTTTGCTTTTTGGCAGACAATAACAGTAGTGCACATCTTCCCAGCAGTTTTCTTGAGCCTGGGTTTAGATAAAGCTTCAAGACCCTAATAAGTTTTGTTCTTTGATCCAAGTGGGGTTTCTGTCTGAAGCTGAAGAGGCTGTTGTTACCCTCCAAGCCAGATTCTAAAGCATTGCAGTAAGGTTTCCATTCTCATACATAAATGGCAAAGGACCTGGCCAAACCTCCTTAATTCAGCAAAAAGACTCTCTTTGACTTCCCCCAGATCTGGATCAAAGACATACGAAGGGGGTATTTTTCGTGCTAGGCAGCATTTCAGTGTTGATACTGTAACTGCCAGAGTAAAGGAGATGATGGAAGGAGAGATACTGAAAGTAAATGTCAAAGGGATAAAATATGGGTAGAAGTAATTTAATTTTCCTTCTTTGTTGGGTCAGTTCATTTCATCTTGAAACTGCATACAAACTCAGCTCACAGATCTTTGCAAAATCATCCAGACATAATGTGATTTGGGAAAATAAGTGGTCCACATTTTCTTGGTGTGACAACATATGGATATTAGCATTTTTTCATTTCTCCAATCAATATACGTAAAACATGCAGAAGAAAACAAGTCATGCAATAGGGCTCAGATTATTTTTTAATACTGTCAAGATTTTCTCAGTCAGCAAATGAGATAAAGATAGGATAAGTCAATTTGAATTACATTGGACAGCAGTGAAACAGACTCTCCTCCTCTCAATTTGTGTCAGCATTTGGATTTCTTTTGTGAAGAAGTCCTAGTATTTTAGTAAGCACATGGAATGGAAAGAGAGAAGGACTGTGCATTGCTTCTCTGCAATCCCTTTGCAAGAGCTCCTTTTTTAATTTCCCAGCGGTTACCAGCATACTAACTATTTTTTTTTTTGTATTTTAATTTGGATTATGAAGAGTAGGAGCAGAGGGATCTTGTTCAAAAATCCTTTTATTTTGCTCCTTGAAAAGGAAATTCTTCACAATTAAGAATGTCTAATTAAAAAGTCTTTGTTTGTTGGGGTTTTTTTGTGTTGTTTTTTTTTTTCCCTTTCCCTTATCCACTTCATACATCAGTTTCTCTGGCATTGCCACAAAAGATAAAATTTACTGTGTAATTGGATTGTGGCGTAGGAAAAAGAGGTAGCAGTCTGTATTAGCTTATTATTTTACAATGTTCCCAAGCATTGGTCCACCTGAAATGGTTCAAGTGTGGCAAAAGAATTAAGGGAATATAATTTGACTTTGCTGTAAAGAAAACATTAGAACGCTCTCTTTCTCTCCAGCAAACAGTACAAACAACAAACAGAGGCAAAAAATACTAAGATACAATTAAGGAGATACAATACATGTATCTCAAAGTTGTAGTTAGGGCTGACTTAAACAGAATTTAATATACCAGACACATTGCATTGCAAGTGAATTCTCATTTCGCCAAAACACTAACAGATGTTTAATCAATAAGATGGACTATAAAGGACCCTGCAATTACTAGGTCTGAGAAATG
This sequence comes from Notiomystis cincta, assembly GCA_013398075.1. Taxonomy (NCBI): domain Eukaryota; kingdom Metazoa; phylum Chordata; class Aves; order Passeriformes; family Notiomystidae; genus Notiomystis; species Notiomystis cincta. Next base: position 40,670 of record VZRX01007818.1, on the reverse strand, counting down.
TTCTCCTGTGATGTTAGAAAGCTGTAATTATGGACCAGATCTCATAAGTGTTTTGCACAGATGACACATAGTACCAGTATTCTAGCTTATAGAAAAGGCTGCATGGCACTTTTAATACAATTACAGGCACAAAGACACAACAGCCCTGATCTTAGAGAATCTTTTTAAACAAATATCAAAACTGTCACTGAATTAAAGGAGAAAAAAAAGCTGAAATCAGCTCCTTTAACCCAGTTCCTTGGCATATTTTTTGTCACATTTTTGCTCAGATGGGCACAGAAGACAACCCCACTTTCCCCAGCATGCCTCCCCTTAGACCTTAAGATAGAAAACTCAAAAACTGTGCCATCCCCCTCCACAGGATGGGAGGTCACGTGCAGCTGATGCAAGCCATGTGCCTGCCAGCAGGAGATGGGACAGAAGGGAGAAGCCAAAGCAGATGAAAGGCTCCTGAGGGTGCTCTAATTTAGCTTGAGGAGCAACACTTCTGGGTCTCACCACTCACATGCTTTTATATTACATACTCCAATGTGATTGGGACCCCAGCTATTCAGCAGCACATCATAGTCCCTCTACCACCTGTCACTTAGCTTCCATGGTAGAAGGGAGAGGTTCCTGGCTCCTGGAGAAGTGCAGAATGGAGAATTATTGAAGTGATTTTTTAAGTCCTTGAGTCCTTGATTTTTTGACAGTGCAATCATAATATTGAGCAGAATGGCAACCGGGAACATCACTGGATTCATGGCAGTGATGAGAGGTATTTTTACTCTATCTTCCCCTCATAATTCTCTGCTTTTGTCAGAATATGACTAAAAAATAGTGGAGGAAGTTAAAAAAAAATTATCCTTCTTTAAAAAAAAATAAAGTCATGGTTGTGCATTCTGATCTTGAGTTTCTCCAGCAGAAAGAAGTCATTAGTTAGACAAGTGTTCTCCCCTCCACTCCACATTCAGAAACACAATCCTCCTAAATTGCTGGGATTTCAAAAATGTTGCCTTTGTGCATGAGTTTGAACTTCCATATTTAACGGTTTAAAGGAATCAATAAGGCAATGTTGAGCAGTCTAGATTTGCCATACTTAACCTGTAATTACAGCTCCTTACTGAAAGTTATAGCTGGGCTGTAGTCCTTCAAATCTTAGATTAATCAGACTCAGCTTAGCGTCCATGCCTATAAATTCCAGAAAGTTAGATTTATTTCAATACAGTGAATCATGAAGCTTTTGGCAACAATCTGAAGAGTATATTTTCTCCAGGGGAAAGTGAAGGAAGAAATATGGTTGGATGGATTATGCAGAGGGAAAAAATGTCCCCTTCAAAGGCATGTTCTACAACTTAATTAATAAATAGTCCACTGATTGGCTGGTGCAGTGATAGGCTTCATTGTAGCTAATGAAGCTTCATCAATGTATGCCAGATGAGAATCTGAAAAATAATTCTTCATGTAAGATTTATAAATAGTACAGAGGAAATACGTTGTCAGAAAATGTGAACAGTGGTCCTATCAATGCATCCTTTTAATTTAGTTATTCCCAAGGAGCATACATCTCATTGCTCGGGGCCTGAAGTAGTGCAGGTCATTTTATCCCGTGATGGATGTCCTAGGTGCATCCCATAATGAGTGCCCTGTGAAGTGCAGCTGCAGGCTAGCCCACAGACACACAGGAGCCTGTTGAGCCAAACCTGCTGAGCACAGCTCCTTGGATTGCTGCCTTCCACCAGCCAGCAAGGAGCCCCACCACTCCCTGGGATGAGGACCCTCATCCCCACCTCTTGTAAGCGTGGCATCTAAAGGAGAGGGGACCTTGGCCATCAAGGGTGGGCTCTTCTTACCATAAGGCAGCAACTGATACAGGAACAGGTGGGGAGGAGCACCATGAGGAGAACAGGGGGAATAGAGTGCCTGTCTTATGAGAGCAAACTGGGAAAAGCTTGGAATGTTTAGCCCAGCAAAATGAAAGCTGAGATGGGATCTGATTGCTATCTATAAGTACCTTCTGAGGGTAAACACCAGGGAGGGAGCAGAGCAATTGAAGCCAAAGGACAATGCTGGCACAGGAACAAATGGGTTTAACAGGCAGTGAATAAGTTTGGGCTGTGTAAGAGAGCAAAAACTTTCTGAGTATTGGAAGAGGAAGACTCTGAGCAGCCAGAGGGGCCAAGTTGAAGCTTAATTCCTTTTGAGACAATGTACTGACATGGCACAGAGAGATGAACCAGCTGTGAGCTGAACCTCGTAACCCAAATTGTCACTTCCCATCCTCTGCCTGCTCCTTCTGAGTCATCAGCAGGTGGAGAGATCTGCCCCTCAGCTTAACCACTTTGTCTGCTCACAGTCCTGCCTCCTGTCTTCCACTGGGAATATCAGTAGTCTTCAGATGTGAGGCATGCCTGGTTTGGGTAGCAGCTGTGCTGTCTCTGTAAGTCAGAATTTCAACTTACCCTGTGAATGAATATATATATATATATATTCAAATAAGATGCTGTTTTAAATTGTATCAATTTTCTTCAAATTGAAGTAAGAAAGCAGTAAAATAGTCACAAGTCCTGATGAAGATTTTGATGTAATTCTAATGCTGATTTGTTTTCATAAAAGCTTTTTTGGAAGCAGTCAGACTAATTATAAAAATATTTTTGGATTATTTTTGATTTTTTGTTTCATGACCTTGTATTTTTTCTTTCCAGTCAGTATATAAAAATATAATCTAATTTAATGTACCTCATGAGAAGAGATTTAAATCCAATTTTTATATATGAAAATATCTTCTAATATTTGAGATGGAATATACTACTTAGGCAAAATAGCTGGGATATTTTTACCTCTATTTTGCTTCTCTGATAGTCTTTGCTGTTCATACCTACATGTTTGTAATTGCATGTGTGTACATATATATGGCACATACATTTAGTTAGATTTTATTTTATGTGGGAGGTTTTTCTAAACTCTGTCAAGGAGACACAAATTTTTTCTTAACTGTGTTTTAAATCTTCAACTATCAGCAAAAGATACCAAAAAACAGTTCAGATTTCAGCACTTTCTTAAAGCCATCAAATCCCAATTTTATTCAGTAACTCTCTGTTTAGGACATTCACCTTGCAGGATGTAGGCACAGATTAAGTCCCTCTGTGCCTCAGACCATCTTAACACCCCAGCACTCTTTCCAGTAATGTGTCCCAAGGCTTAGATTTGCACCTTGTTCAAAAGGCTGGGGATGGAGAGCTGTTCTCAGTCCTTCCTGCTGGTATTATTCCATTTTTTGTAAACAGCTGGGTCCCTGATATTTCAGCATTCTGACCAGCAGCTACAGAATTGCTTTGTGTTGCCTCACCAAACATTTAAGTATGCTATTCACAGTGGAGCTGTTTGAGCAAACCAGTCTGAGGGAGGCCAGCTTCAGTGTGCACTAATAACTTAGCATTTGAGAGAGAGACTTACTTGAGAGGTAAGAAACTTTGGGTCAAATTATTGCTCTGAATCTGTAAAGTACACAATAATAATAAAATTACCTACTTTAATCTGGTTCCTATTTTCACCTGTTGCAAATGGGTGCTTTATTATTATTTAATCAAACCAATATTTTTTTTCCCGGCTCAGCTGCCAACCTAAACATTTCCTGCCAATGTGTGATGGGTTCACATGGAATATTTCATGAGGCTGCAGTACTATTTTGTCCCATTGATTGCCTAAGCACAGCAGCTCTGTACCATGGGTCTCTAACACCACTACATTGCAATCTCAGGGCGTGCAGGCAGTACACCACGTTGTACAGTAGACAGACATTTGAACTGGCTTTAGTTATCTCGGGTACTGAAGCAGAATAGCCACATTAGCATGGCACAAAAGTAGAGTAAATTAGCCCTGGAAATGTTGCACCCATTACTGTCACTAGCAATTACAATAATTAATGTTATTCATCTCTAGGCAGCGGATTAAAACTGAACTAACCCATTAGTAACTGAATGTCACTGCGACTGGAGGGTTGTTGGATTGCCTGCGTGAAGGTGGTGATTTCATTTCAGCTCCTACTGGCAAATGGCCACGTTCTTTAAATGAATAATAAATGAATACACAACAAGCAAAATCTTGGCTCCCTGGAGCTCTCCATTAACTGAAATGGTGCAGGATGCAAACATATCTGTGTCAATTATTGAAAACTTTATCATGATACCAGATATTTCTGGGGTTTAATACAGAAAGGAGTCAGGGATAGGATGGATCATGGAGATTGAGGTGCTCTATTTCTCCTTTAGAAAATCTCTCTAGAATAGGGGTATTCACATACCCATTTATAAGTTCTTAGTAGATGAATGAATGGCTGCTCCACTGCTGCTTGTTTGCACTATTTCCTGTTTGTTTATTAAATGATCACTTACAATGAAACACAGGACACAGTCTGGGTAGAAATCACCCCTCAGTCACAGCACATGCATTACTATAATGAGATTATTTTATGCATTTCTGTGCAAGTACACACTAATCAGTTCTCCAGTACAGTTCCAAAAAATAAAATAGAGCTTAAGTTTTAGAAACCCATTAGTTGTAATTTGCTAAGCATGGGAAAGAAAAGCTTATATTCAATTCTATAAATAGCTACTGCAATTAGACAATAGTTAAGTCTCTTCAGCTGATTTACTTCATTTGTCTGTAGGGTGTTTTCCAAAGCTGACATTTTTGAATCCTTACACTCTTAGTTCCTGTTTAACATATCCATTGGCAAGCTGACATGCTTTGACACTCCACCTCCCAATATGGTTTCTTCTTGATTGCCCCTTGGTGAATGTAAAACAAGAAAGGAGAATTAACCTGTTGAAGGAAGAAAACAAGACTCATGCAATTTATTAAAGAGAACTATGAACAAGGTCTGTCTGGAGAGGTTTTTTCTTGGGCTGGCTTTTTGGGAAGGTTGGGTTGGAGTTTTTTGTTCTTGTATTTTTTAACCTGACTTTTTCTACAGGACCAGATATACAGGATGTACAGGACCAAAAATGGACCAAAATTTTAACCCTAATGTGGAACTGACAACATCTAGCTACTAGTGTGAAGAAAAATAAGCATTTGTTGTGTCCTTTGCTAGAGCTCATAGTCAAGATGAGAAGTTAATCTTGTGGTTTTGGTAGAGGGAGCTGAATTGGTAGGAATGACTTTGCTGAGCTACATACAACATAATTATCACATTTTGGACAAACCCAGAGCAGAAACAGCTTCCTTTGCATCACACTTCTTGGATGCCTTGAATGCCATTCCTCTGGAAGAAGATAAACTCATATGGAAGAGAATCTAATTTTCATTTGCTTTCCAGCTGTGGCACCCAATTGCAGCATGTTTCTCCTCCTTTTGGACTCCTCAGCATATACCCATGTCATGTTCCACTCTAGGCGGTCATGTAAGCCAAGCAAGACGCATTCAGGTGTGGAATTTGAGGGAAAATCAATAATGCAATGATTAGTGCACAAACCTCTCAAATGCTCAAACTTCCAGGCTGTAGTCCACATACTCCCAGCACAGGATAAAGGTGTAAATAATTATTAGGGTCCTACTGCTTCTCAGAAACTTATCTCTGCATTTTGCCTACAGCATTAATAGAGACACAGCTTTCTAATTGCATTATATACATTATGTTACATTTCAGTCTTGGTAAATCAAATTAATCAGCCATGTCTAAAAATAATGACCGTGGCTCTTTAAGCTCACTGTGCATCCCAGCCATCTAACTCCTACGTGGTTTGCAGTATCGCCCATGCTCATAGACAAGCAAGATGTTCACGCTGCAACATTTAGACTCTGTAATTCTTTCAACATGTGAGGTGCTAATCTGCTAAAATGCTCCTGATAATAACTTTTTCTATGCTTTATTTGTCCTTATTAAATTACTGAAACCTCTGGGCTAAGACTTTTGAATATTTGCCTCTGTCCTACACAATTCTCTTTAGCTCCAGGGGTTAACCCATGGGATGAAGTTTTAAAGCACAGTTTTAGATACTGAGAAAGATTTATCTGTGTCAGTCAAGGTGAACACCATAGGCTTGTCCAGGAGGCTGCACTGAGACAAGGGCCCTGCAGTGGGCAACTGCACAAGTGGCAGAGAACATGGTGGTGGCGACAAAGTTACACACACCTCTAGTTCCAACCAGAAGAAGATGGTTTAAAACTCTTTGTGGGGCATCCTTTGAGGAGACAGCCAGAATGGAAATGGCTTTTCTCCCATATGCCCTGCATTTAACATCTCTGCACAGGTCCTGTGAACCTTCAACATAGATCCAGCTGGTATCTAGACAGGGCTATGTCTCTGCCAGTAAGAATATATTAGATTGCTGCAGGGGAGATTAGAGCAAAAGAGTATTACTTTTTCTCCCTGTGTTGCAAGAAAAAGATGTGCTTCACAGTTTGTGCCAATTGGAGAACTCTCCTGAGACTGCATTTTATAAAGGGGTTTGTTTACTCTCCAGCAGAAGAGTTACCCAGCAGTAAAGACTCCTGACTCAGTTGTGCTCTTAGTGATGCAGGTTTGGTGCTGCAAGTTTAGTGAGCTGCACAGAAATCTCACTGAAGACGTGCGGGTACAGAAAGACAAACTGAGGCTCTGTCAAAGACAGGGAAGAAAGATTTTTGTTCTTAATGCAGCAGTAAATCCCACATTGTACAAACTGCAGTAGCAATAACAGCACCCCATATCTCTGCACGGAGCAGTGGCATGACCTAGTAGGTGGGAAGCTCTCAGTAATCCTTTCAGGTGTTTTCTTCCCCACAGACACCAAAATGTAGCTGAACTCGCAAAGTCCTTGTTGGGATTTTCTTTTTCAGTCACCTCTTTTTACAAGACACAGCTGGCACTTCTATTCAGCATCCATCAGTACACCAGTTGCAATGCCTTTCTGCAATCTTTTTGTCTCCATTGTCACCCTGGTTTCTGTTGTGCTGCTGTAAATGAATCGATTTGTGCAATTAGCACTGGAGCTGTAAAGTGCCTAATAACAGGGAAAACAGGAGCCTGTGAACTGGGGAAACTAGATGCACAACCAGGTCGGGTAGTGTCATGTTGCATTTTCTTCATGAACAAAAGCAGAATATACTCATTGCAGCTTCAAGGTATTTGGAAGGATTATAATAGTAAAGGTCTCATCCAAAGATTTTGTAAATAGCTGGGAGGTACCACTGATAGTAAGTTTAACATAGACTTAAGGATGTGCCTTAACACATAAGGGTGTGCCTTATTACTTCAGTGTAATGTGCTTGAGAACCAGCAGAATTAGTGTTCAAAGTGGTCATTGGCTGAAATAAAACTTTACATAAACCCAAGACTGTCTAAGGACTTTCTTACCTAAATAAATGGAAATGTTTCAGTCTTTCAGTGAAATATGGCAGCCTGGGCACTTTGCTGCCACAATGAAAACAATGTGAGAGAACACACAGAGTGCAATTTGACAGCGACTAGGCTTGCATTTGAAGCCTGCAATAGCTGGAACTTAAAGGGGCCACTCATGTAAGTTGTATGAGTGATGCTAATAGCATGTGGCAGAGATCCAAATATTCAAAAACTCATGCAGAAAATGCAGGGCCACAGCTCAAAGTGGCTGAACTCAGCTGTATTGTGCTGTCCAGCATGGTGAGGATGAGGAAGCTCATGCAAAAATGCCATTCTGACCTTTAGAGAGGATCTCAGACTGACATATTCATGCATGGCTGTCTGCATTTAAAGGATACAGCACCAGTATCCACTAAATAAGATTTTTCATGGGTTTGCATTGGATTCAGTAGAGCTGCTCAAGTGTGTAAATGTTACTCAGCTGTATGTATAGTGTCAGGACCTCAGACATGATGGACAAGTTCATTATAAATAGATCAAAATATTGATGAAGCTCAAGTTGCAGTTGTAAATTTTGCATTAGTTTTTAAATATTCAGACTACTTTCATACTTGCACTAATTGCTCTAAGGAAACAAAGCAAGTCTAATATTGATGACATGTCTGTTCACTTCTTCTTGACACTGTGGAGATGAACTGATGGAGACCATGTGATGGATTTTTTTCAAGCACCTATAACCCTTGTATCTTAATGTTGGTATATTGCAAACATGGAAAGCAGGAATTTGAGGACATCCACTTTAGGGCTACAAGGTTTAAAACCAAAGAAGTCTTACTTAGTGGTAGAGATACACATACTCCACACCATGTAAACATTCCCTCACTATAGAACTGATATCTCATGATGTAATACAGGACCTTTCGATATTTTCTTGGTTCCACTTTTCCTCTTTGTCCTGCACTATCACACAAAATACATTCAACTGGAGATAATAAGGGTGCATGGGAGGTAGATTCCTAGACTGAGCCATCCTTTTTATGTCAAACATCCATTCTCTTTCAGCTTTTAAGAAGAGAAACAACCTCATGTGTTTAGCCTTGTGCTAACCCACAGCTGACACCCATTGCCCCTCCCAGCACCATCAGGTTAAAAGATGTTCTGATATTTATGAATGTGCAAAGTCACATGTCTTATTTATCTCCAGACCTGAGGTCCCATTATCATGTCAACTCCCTTGCTCAACCTGAAATCCTTAAGGAGAGAAATTAAAGAAAAAGCTATAACAGAACAAATATCCCTTAATCAATTGCCCTCTAACACCTCTCACTCAGAGGCTGGCACTTGCAAAATGAATTAGTGTAATAAGCTCAATATGTACAGCAGATGGCATGGACATTATAATAAAAGTAGATGAAATAAAACCTCAAATAACTTGTAATGATTTATCACTATTGATCCCACTAAAGCATTTCTCTTCCTTCAGGAATGGGAGTAAAGAAGAAAACATTAGCTAGGTTCTTTCTTATATATTGTAATTTTTTCCCCTTCATATTGAGGTGCAAAAAGCATTGAATGTAGAACATGTCTAAACATTCAGGTAAAAACCCTTTTATATAAAAGTTTAAATAAATTTTCTATCTATTTGACGGAGTTTAAATAGGATTTCAAAGTGATATTTTAAACAAAACTGCTTTATGAAGTGATTTTTTGAGGGGGGAAACTACATATCTAAATCTCTCAGCTTTATGGGGCATATCCATCTGCATCAGTCACATTGCACTGTGTTGTTTCACAAAATGTCATAACATCTCACAGGACATTTTTTTCCTGAAAACCATTTTTACTTAAATGGTAGGATATGCTATTCACAAGGAACGTGAAATTAGCTGGCAAGGTATGACAATATAGAGCTGAAGAGAAAACAGAAAAGCCAAAGACAAGAAACTGAATTCAACTTTCCCTCACAAATAATATATTCTCAAGAAAGGGAGGAAAAAAATTCTAAAACTCTGTGTTCCTGCACATGTATTAGCAGGTGATAAAAAACATCTAAGCCTTGATTTATGCAAGTTCAATCTCAGATCCCAGCTCAGAAAATATTTTCTCCTAATGGGGGCTGCACATGTGTCATTGTGATTGCTACAGTGAGGAGTTTAATTTCCAAAGCCCAGAAGATGAAAGAAATAACATCTACAAAAAAGTTTAAGTATTACTGAGTTATCTGCTGGTTATGTGCTTCCCAGTTCAGGGAACTATTTACACAGCTTAACTCTCTCTTTAGTCCAGCATTTGTTTAATACAATTGACCTCGAAACTACTTCACCACACAGGGAAAGTTATGCACTAAATTAAAGCTGTCATGCAGACTCAGGACCTTGTTAAATTATTTAACCTATTAGAGTAGCTGAGAATTAATTTTGGTAAAACAAATTTACCTCTGTTAATTTACAGACCTTAACAATGTCGCATATTCAGCAAACAGGTGAGTTACATGTGGGGTTTTTATTCAGCCAGACAACACTGATTTACACAAACAGCTGTAATTCTTTCCTTGGTGAGAGGAGAAAGCCTTTCAGACCTCTGGGGAGAGGAGAGAACCTTTCAGACCCCTTGGAAAGGTCCCACTGACAAAAACATGGGGACTGATTATGAACATAAAGATTTTATAAGATGACATGATTTGCCTTATTGTTTAGGACACCATGTGTGAAATTGGGTGGTGACTGAAAATTGCCAAAAATTGGTATTAGGGGGTTTATTAACAATTACTTTCAACAAGCATCTAAGGTTCCTAACTGAAAAGCAGCACCTTGTTACACTCAGTGCTGTACCAGCACTGAGACAACCTCGGAGAGTCATCTGTTGAAAGGCAGTGCTTGTCTGAAATGAGTTTTACACTCCCAGGTGCAAATAAAGGCTATTTAAAGGAGGGGACCTTTCTATCTTAGGAAATTTTTAGTGCTGTTTCCATCTTCCTTGATAAAGAATGGTCTCATATTTTAAAGAAAATAAAAGCATTATCTGCACCACTTTTTCAGTTTTAATCACAGTGGGATTTGAAATTGTTACAGAATCATTCTGCTTGTTGTGATAAAAGATCAAGAATTGGGAAAAAATAGCATTTTTTTCTCACCTGAAACTACAGTGAAAAGCCTTTCTTTAAACCTCTCCCTTCCAAAACCAAACAAAAAAAAGGCATGTGACAGGCTGTCATTATAACTATATAGGAGAGGAAAGTGAATAATCAAGAGAGGCTACAGCACAGGAAGGCTGAGGCTTTGCTGTGTTCACCTCCTGGAATGCTATTTTTACCTCACTGCATGCTATAAACCTTGTGTTAGGCTGCCACAGGGCTGGGAGGAAGTGAAGGTCCCACACAGACAGGTGGGCAAGGAGGGCAGCTAATCCAGCTGCCAGCATTGCCCCATAGAGAGGGAATGGCCAGGCTGGGCACAAATGGGGGAGGACCCTGGGGCTGGGTAGAGCAGTTTATCTTTTTCATTTTCTCTTGCCATTTTCTTTTTTCTCTCTTTTATCAAAAATTTCTTCCACATATTCAGCCTTCTGTTTAAAGCCTTTTTTCTTGAAGGTTTTTAAAAAATTAATGCATTAGAAAAAGGCAAAGAAAACAACAAAACCCCCTACTCTAACATAACCACATTTAGTCACACTTCATTGAGGCTAATGAAAATCCTTGAAGAGTGTCTCCAAAGATATCTATCCCAAGAGACATGGTGGCTGCAAGGGTGAAAATCTCTTTGCAGTATGACAAAAGCAAAATAGCTATGGTTGAGTGCTGGCAGTGCTCCAACTGCATCCTCCTGCCCCACCTGAATCCTCAGCACACCCACTTTCACACGGGTAAGTTTTTACAGTGATACAAAAGGGAGTCACCCTGAGATAATTCCTACTTTTCCAGAAGAGGATGAAAAAAAAGCTCCTGTAGCTCAAGTAAATGAGAAAATTGTTTCTATGCTTTGGGATTCTTAAAGGTTAGGAGAAGCAGAAATCACCAGCAGTTAGGAACAACTGAAAATAAAGCCATTGAAAGAGACAAAAAGAAATAAGGTAAAGAAAGGGAATAGCTGGGTCTTGGGTATTGTTTCACTTGCAAAAAGCTTTCATGGCTGTTTTTACAAACTTATTTTTCAGACCTTCCCCCTCCCACTGTGTTAATGAGGTGGGAACTGACCTGCCTACTTATTTTCTGGCTTCATACTTAGCAACGAGGCAACCTGCTGAACAGCTGACTGTGTGCACTGTATTGTGGATCAGATCCATGCTCTTTGTCACTGATGATGGTAACATCTCTGAAACAGTATACACCAAGTTCCACATTTGTATTTGTTTTGGGTAGATAATGGCATTTTCTCTCAAGCAAGTTTTTCTTTCCTTTCTCCACAGCATGATCATCAGACATCACGTTGAAGTGGCACATATATTATCCTAATTAACTCCTTTATATTTGAGGAGGAATGCCTCTGTAACTGCACAGAACTCCACAGAAATTCCCCGTGAACTCCACACATTTCATTCAGTTCTTGCAAGCTATGAGCAGCTCGCAGATGTGCCAGCTCTGCAGGGCAGCTCAGCTCAGCACCCTCTCTTGGGCTAGGAGCTTTCCCCTCATGTTTCTCTTGCAGCCTATGGCCTTGGTCTCCTGTGCTCCTTCCCATTTATGAATGTTACTGGGAAGCCTTGAGTATAGACTGAGGGGACATTGCCACTGGTGGCACATCTAAGAGAAAGCGCTTCGGGTGTCGGAGCTGCGAGCTGGCACCACTTATGTGATTCTGTGCCTTCTCAGGTGGTGCTTTTTCTGCCCAGCACGTGGTCATTGTGCTTGTTTCAGGAGTAGCCTGTGTTTGCCTTTGAGGTGTCTCTGAGAACACAGTAAATCAAGAGGAATGTGGAACTGCTACTGGGAGGTGTGGGCAGCTGATGTGGACACAGGATGAGGTGTGTTTATAAACAATGTGGACCAGGAAGAAGGAGCAAGTAAGAAACAGAGAAGGATGTAACCCTTGATTTGGAGTGATGTTGAATTTGCCCCAGTCTGGACACAACAGCATTTTCCTTTTCCTCTTCAACAAAATCCCACAAGGATTCACCTGGAGAGCGCAGTGGGCTAGGAGGAAGTAAAGCCTCAGCTGGAAACCAATTGCTTTCCAGTTTATGAGCTTTCCAGCTCCTTCCAAGATCAACACGGTAAAACAATACAGCTGCATACCTGCAGACAATATAATGGCAGAGCAAATTGCTCTCACAGAATAAAAGCTGTGTTGCTGTACCAGAAGATGCTTTCAAAACTCCGTGGGAGAGCTGTGTGGATCATTTTGACATAGACAGGAAAAGCATTTCTTTGTGCAGAAGGTGAAATGACAGCTTTTAAACTATGAAAGCAGATACAAGTTACATGTATAAGTTTCCTGAGATGTAACAGTCTTTCAAATCAAGTAACAAGCTTTAAACTGGGGAACATAATCAGACATAGTTGAGACAGGAGCTGAACCTAATGCAGGATTTCTCTCCCTAGTGCATACTAAGTTATGTTTCACATTCACATAGCCTGAAGCTCCAGCATTTCTCAGGAGGAAACGTATGTGTACAGGTGAACTTCTGGAAGAATACTAACTTATTTCAATAATTTTCTTTGAAAATATTAACTATTTCCTGACCAAATTTTGTCAAAGAATGTGTACTCAGCTGTGTATAAATGCACAGAGCATCACATACAAACTAGAGTATACTCCTTTGGCTGCATCAGACAGGTTCCTGAAAATAGTTAGTTTCTGTTCCTGGCTCTTTCTTGCTGTTTTGTGTCACCTTGCAGCGGGCACTGGCATTTTGATCTCCTCGGAGGTTAAATCCTTGGAGACACTGTGACTAATTCAGGGGCACTCTGATCTCCCCTGTCACACCACAGTGATGCTGTAATCTAAGTAACAGCAGCCACATCTCTTAATTAAAAGACCATGTTGAGCCATATGGCACTGCTACACATCAAACTGCTGCCATGTATAGCTCTGGGTGCTCTGTACCCTGGTATGTGGTGCTTCAGCTTTTCAAACTCCAGATTCTGAAGTGCAGCAAAGTTGATGACTACACTGAATCTTTGTTAAAGACCAGCAGAAAAGATCCCTGAGGAACTCCAACTTCATGTGAAAAACGGAACATCCATTGTGTTAATTTAGCTCAGTTTAACTGCACATTGGGAAGGCATCATTTGGATTTTTCCCCAATTAAAGGGTGCCATGTGCAGTGCACCCAACCAGCTAGGAATTAGGGAGAGATACCCTGGGACTTCTCACTGACAGTGAAGGTTGCAAACAGTTCTCATTAGCATGCAGCCTACTAAATGAAGTGTAAGTAAGGCTTTGCATTAAGAAAGGAAAGAGTCTGTGCCCCAGAATACTGATTGCTGTGAACAGCAATGCTACAGTGGAAGGCATTAGATGGGAGAATGCTTTTGAGACCAGAGTGTAAAGAGAGGTTTGCTGTTTCAGGTCTGGCACTTGATTTTAAGAGATTCCTAGTCAATTTATACCCTAAAATTGGAGTAAGCATCTTTCTGCTTTGTACAATGAAGGCCTTGGGAACTGCATTTTCTCTTCAGGACAAGCATGGTACAAATCAGGGGTAATCTTGAGCTACCAAGATTATGTATCATATACCTTAAGCTGAACTTGTCTTGCAAAATCATTTCAGGATTTTGCTTTGGCTCCTTTGGAATTTGATGGGATGGGGGCAGAATAAAACCAACAACTGCTTGCCAAGCAGGCACAAGTTTCAGATCTCAGCTTTTTCTCCAGAAACTCATAGCTTCAAGGGCTCAGGCTCACTGTCCTCACTGATCTCCAAGGGGGTGTGACTGTGTTGCTCTCAGTCAACCCACAGCTTTCTCATGAAAGCAATCCAGCAAAAAGCAGTCACCACCTCAAACCTGAGAGCTGTAGTCAGTAAATACAACTGCATACAAATTGCTTCCCCCCATGCAGTGTGTCCTTGCATCTGTCAGAGCTGATGCCTCTCCTCAGATAATGCTGGAGCTCCCTGGTGCCACCAACTCTCAAGAGAACTGAAACGAAGGGGAGAGCAGTGGAGGGAGTCATTCTACACACATTCCCTCTCTGCTAAGCTCTCAGACTCTCCCAGAGCCTCCAGGAGTGTCTGTTGCTTGTTTCAAGACCTGATAAACATTTTGGATAGCACAGTTCAGTGTTGAGTCTCAAATACATATGTGAATGAGGTAATATATTTGAAGAAGTTGTGATAATGAATTACCTTCTGCATTGTACTTAGCCTTAAGGTTACTCAGGCAACCTAGATATCAATATGTACATAACCAACTGGGTACTGGAACAATTACTGTTTTCCACACAGCATTTGCATTCGTTGCCTTGCTACGAAAGTGATCTGCTGGCACCATCAATCAGTGCTTGCCTCGCCTACATAACCCTATTAGTAGAAATAGAGCCTTGTAATTATTACCTAAAAGCATAGGTATTTGAACTGCTTTCCCATTGCGAGGCTGGTTTTAAATGGCATGGTTTTGGTTCTTATCAATATACTCCTGTAGCAGAGGATTTTCTGGGCTTCTTTTAGATGTTTTATCTAGAGAAAGCTTTTATACGAAATTTTTGTATTTAAAAAGGGGAGTCTGCAAGTCTTGCTCAGAATTTGTTCTCCATCATTTTTGTTAGCAGTGATGCTGAAATTGAAAGATATGGTCTTTAAAAAAGGCCCCACTCATTGACAAGAAAACAGTTACACAAATTATATATACTTCTTCATAGGCCTCCTACAATTGCCCTCTAAAGCTTTTCTACATATCAGTTTCCCTCAAAGGCCACAAAAAAGTCACAGTGGTTGATGTTTGAAGATATCTAGCTGACTTTGTCCTGTAAGTGTCCTGGTCTGGGATCCAGGTAAAACAGGCTACATTTTTTAGTTTCATGGAGTCCTGGGATCATAGAATGGCTTGAGTTGGAAAGGACCTTAAAGATCATCTCATTCCAAACCCCTGCCATGGGATGGAATACCTTTCACTATCCCAGGTTGCTCAGAGTCCCATTCAACACAGCCTTGAACATCCAGGGGTGGAGCATTCACAACTTTTTTGGGCAACCACTTGCAGTACCTCACCACTCTCATATAAGGAATTTCTTCTGTACAAACCTAAAATTCCCCTCTTTTAGCTTGAACTCATTACTCCTCATCCTGTCACTACAGTTCTTGATGAAGAGTCCCTCTCCATCTCCCTTGTAGGCCCCCTTCAAATGCTGGAATCTTGCTAAGAGGTCTCCATGCAACCTTCTCGCCAAGCTGAACAAGCTCAAGTTTCTCAGCCTCTCATATAGGTTTGTTTTTCTCTGAGAAAGTGCAATAAAAATGTAATAAAGGAAAGTGCCTGTGTAGTCTCAGATGCAACAGGCAGCTGCAGACACAGCAGCTTAGAAAGTGACACCTTCAGCTGTCATCAGAGATGGGGTCTGTGCTTTGTTCAGCCCCACAAGAAGTGGCAGAATGGAACACCTCACTGCCAGAAGTGGTAAGGGCTGCCTGTCCATGCCAGAGGTCCTGTGCTTCTCCACCTGTGCTCCAGGGGAAAAAAGGTGTATTAATGATACCTAGACATGTTAGTGTCCCACAAATGTTCATCTCGAGTATATTACTTGCTCTTTTTCCTCCCAAAATTCAATAAGAAGACACAGGTTTATAAAAATTATTACTGAACCCTGCTTGTGCACATTTGCAAATCTCTATGGGTGTCTGTTTTGAGCAAAATATGATAAGAAAGTGAAACTTTGTCCCAGATCATTTACAGGACATGCTTGATTTTATGCACATGAATAGTCTTACTAAGTTCAGTGGTAGTACAGAATTCTTTAAATGAAGCATTGAGATGAATTTCATTATAGAATCTGGCCCAGAAACCTGTGAAATTCTGATCTGTGAAATTTTGACTGCTAATTATCAAGCTTTTCTTTTCCTTTTAACAAAGAAAAACAAAAACCCCAAAACACCCATTTAAGAAAAAAAGCAACAACAACAAAAACTAAATTATTCTAGAATTGAGATGTATTTTAAAAGAGGATTGATCATGTTTCATGGTCACAGACTGGTAGATGCATAGTTTCTTCACCCGCTACATCTCAGTGCAGAAACAAAACTGTAAATTAGTATAAACTGGTTTCTTTATTTGTTCAGTCTTTGTAACACAATTATTTGCATTTAGGACAGTCTGAAGACTGTAGGCCACCATTAGTGTGAAAAGCTGATAAGTGGCTTTGGAGGTCTCAGGCTTTGTCAGTCTGACAATGTCTTTGAACAGATTGATTTTCGGAGAGCTGGTAGCTTCTTAACACTTTCCAAAACTGGAACTCCATTAGAAGGGATTTTAGGGAGTTTATGGATGTTGTGAAGCATCAGGACTTTCCCTACTATAGCTAGAGCCACAAATTGAAACAGATGAGAGATAGTTATAGACAGAACAATTTACAGCTGTATTTATCTTCAGAGACTTCCTGGATGTTGCCATCATAAAATTTTCCTGGTCCTAGCACCTTTAAGACAATTTTTGTCTTGATTAAACCACTTGAATAAAGAAATTATTATAAATGTACCAAGAATGATCAGAAAGAGAAACTACATTTTCATGCATCTCATTTTTTCAGTCTTAAGTTTAGTAGGGATTGCATACTCAGGTTTTGTTCACAGCTGTTCAGTCACAAGGAAAGCAATGAAAAACAAAGCAGAACAATGAAAAATAGTAATGTGGTGGTGCAGCAGGTTAGCAGGTAGGATGGAGAGACCTTGACTGTTGGGAGAGAACTGTTTGGTACATGGTCTTACCACATTCATGTGGTTTCTGGCAGAAGAAACACAAATGCCAACGTGAGAGCTTTGCAGTTCATTCCTTGTGCTGAGCAGCCAAGGTGGTGCTATGGGAGGACTCTGCTGGTCTCAGTCATCAGCAAAAGGTGGTTGGGAGCACCCAATAGAGCCAAGGTTTGTACAATTGCTTACAACTAATCCTTATCAATACTCTTTGCTGCATACCCTTTCCATCAACCTATTTCTAGCAATAAAGGAGGAAATTATTGCCCCTTGAGTTTTGTACACATCCTCTGGCAGTCATTTGTACTTGAGGAAGGGACACAAACCCATAAAGTATCTGCTAACTCAGTGCTGTGCTTTTAGGGCTGGGGATTTACCTCTCTGAAGCTGAGTTGCCTTGTGTCATTAAATGCTCAGAATGTGTTGTCCTATGCATAAAGATCAGAATTTGTACCTGATTGATTTTCCTAGAGCTGGTCAAATTAGTAGTCTCTATCAGTTGCCCAGGCAGGAAATTACCCAATATCTTGTAATTTATATCTCGTACTCCACTAGTATAATACGTCTTTGAAAATAATTTATGCAAAGAAATATCATTCTGTGCAATCTGATTTTGATTATTCAGCACTTGCTAATATTTTTCACACAGTACAGGCATCAAAATTACATCCTACTGTTTTTGCCTCCTTATTGGACACATACATATATATAAAACTTTGTAGGCTTGGTCTGAATTTTCAAGCTAATCAGCATAACTATGGATATTTCAAATGTTTTACAAACATTTCCAGAAAAATATTAGAAACTTAGAAACTCTAAAGTACTGTAAATATAGCAGCTCAAAATTCTGAATTAATGTCATAGAAAGTTCTGAAAGGGTGAAAGGTTTGTTCTTATTTTGTAATGAAAATCAAAATATTTAGAACTGCTAAATGAGGAGCTAATGCAAAATATCTCATCTCAGAATTTTTAATTAGGAAAATGAATAATTGGCTCTTCTTTACTTCTCTTGCAACCTTGGCCATACAGAAAGATTAAAGAACAGCCTGAAAATCCCACAATGTAAAGTGAAGTGCCTAAGTGATCTGGAAATCTGAGACATGACTGCAGTTGTCCAGGCTCTCTGAATTCCTTCCACAAAGTCAAAAAATCAGAGTTCCTGAAAGCTTTGGCTGAGTAAAGACTGATTGAAGTGTCACTGTTTTCAGTTGTGTTTTCTATTACAAAGTTACACATGCTCTATTCCATTTAAGCAAAACAATCCCAAGAAAGGGAGCTGACACAATAAAGGTCAGTAGTCAAAGATGTGAACTCTTTAGTGAAATTGACTACAACAGGAAAAATTACTGATTATATCTCTGTGCTTTTTTGTTTGTTTTGTTTTT
>VZRX01007818.1:3544-21940 GCA_013398075.1 Notiomystis cincta | reverse complement strand
AAGGTAAAATCTCCTGGTACAAAGACATTTCTTTGCAATGTTGCTTGGTGTGATTTGGCATAGACCTGAGATAACTGGCTTTCTAACCACTCATCAGCTCAGGGAAACTGAGCTATTTCTGCAAACGTTTTACTTTCCAGTGAAATGTTTTTCTTTAAAGAAAATGTGTCATTTTGAAAAATATCTGATAAACTCTGATGAGCGATGTTGATCCACAAATAACTATAGAGATATCACTTCATGTTGACTTGCATAAATATTGACTGTCAGTGTAATAAAAAATTCTAGTTCTTAATGTGCATTTGTAATGATATTTGATTGATTTTCTACAGATTCTTTAGAATTTCTGCTGCACATTTCAAACTGTATTCTCTTTTCTGTGTGGAGAAACAACATATTTTCTCCAGTAAAAGAGGATGCCCTTTATAAAAGATCCATTTTCACTTCTTGAGGTAAGGTGAATGAGTGCACTGTTTAATTATTTAGGAAGTGAAAGCTAATGGACTTCCTATAATGTGGGTTCTTATAATTTCCTAGAGCATCCTTCTCCGTATACCTGTGTGTGGTTCATCCTTGTCCTCGTAAATCAAGTCTCATGACCAATTGCAGGAACATTTGGGAAAGAGAATGCAATGTTTTAAAGAAATTTCTTTGTGCCAAGATATCATTCACTTCATTAAAAAAAAAATAAATGAAAGAGAGGCATAGAAATATAATCAGTAATTTTTTTTTCTATTGCAGCAAACTTCACTAAAGAGCTTACATCTTTGACTATTGACCTTTATCCTGTCATCTGTGTTTCTTGGGATTGTTTTGCTTAAATGGAGCAGAGCTGTGTAACTGTGCAACACAAAACACAGCTGAAATCACTGACACTTCAATCAGTCTTTATTGTGCTAAAGTCACGGTAGGATGTCCCTTACTTAAACTGTGGTGTTACAATAATGCTGAGCTGATTTCAGCATGAGAAGGAATGGCAATCGTATGCAAATATATAAATGTCAGTGCAAACAAAGGGCAATAGGCAAACAAATCTGCTCTTGGCAGAATTTGTTTTAATTTTCAAATGGAGTGAAATAGAGTAGATGAAAAGAAACACAGAAAAAAAGCAAGATTAACTAGTCATGTCACTTCCTGGCTGAAGTCTTCAAAGTCCTGCTGTTCACAGCATTGAGATCAGTTACCTGAAAAGTGTGAATGCTGCAGCAGAGCTTATGTTAAGCTTTCTGAAGACATTTAGAAAACATATTTAATCCTAAATGTTCCTGATCCAAATGTTACACAATTGAGTGCAGATCTGTGATGTGAAAACAGTACGCTGGCTTCCATCCACAAAAGAAATTAATGTTCAAACAAATCACGGTGTTGTCTAAAATGCATGTTACAAAAGTAAGTAGCAGATGACATTAAAGCACTGCACAAATGTATGTGATCAAATAATATCAGAGGAAGCCTGCAAGCACTTCAAAAAATACTAAATTAAGCAGCATAATAGAAAAATATACGATGAAAGCAGAAGAGAGAATGTGAACGTAGTCACAGTCCAAAAATGGCAAAATTCAAATCATATAAACAGGTGGAGAGGGCTCAACAAGGAGCTCAGTGGATTATTCTCGGATTGCTTTTAAATCTATGTTCAAATCCTCATTTTTACTGCAACTGATGACGTGAAATTTGTCTGCAATGGAAAGTAATCCATGTACTAAAGACTTCAAGAGTCAGAAGAGTTTCTTCATGTTTCTAAGTGACTTACAGCAGTCAGGATCTGCACCCATATGCAGGGCAAGATTCTCCATCTGTCTTTTGACATATAATCTCACCTCAGTAGATAGGCAAACCTGACCAATTTTATTTACTTACAGCAAATCTGAGGGAGGAAAAAATATGTAGGAACTGAAAAATATTTTCACATAACCTGGACAATAGTACAGAGTCTGTGAGGATGTTGAATTTCAGATTTAAAGGGTGATCCAAGGTGTGATATTTATACGCAGTTCCTCAGGTCAAAATGGCCCTTGTGTCAGTGAAGCATGAAGCAAATGCATACACACACATATCCATGGATACAGTCTCCAGACTTCCAGTGCAACTGTGGATTAGGAGCTCCTCATCTCTGAAATGAGTGCACATCCAGCCTGCCCAGCTGAGCTGCTGCCATGGATAGGAGTGATCACACATGGGAGGCCCAGCCCATGTCATGGCATACATCTCAGCCCATGCCATGGCATACATCTCAGCCCATGTCATGGCATACATCTCAGCCCATGCCATGGCATACATCTCAGCCCATGTCATGGCATACATCTCAGCCCATGCCATGGCATACATCTCAGCCCAGCCCAATGGAACCACACTGGCATCCACACTGCTCACAGGCAGAGGGGTCTGACAGCTTACAGCTCATTCCAAGAAGTGACATATCTCTTCTAGCCAAATGCATTTCCTTTTCACTACCCCATTTCATCAGGATGAGACTCATCCTCTTCCAGGGAGATGCTACCGTTTTATGGGTGCATTATCTTAACCAACCCCAGTGGCAGAGTTACTGCCAGTGCTGCAGTGCATCAGCTGTGAAGCACACAGGACAGCTGGTGGGCTGTTGGCTTGCTGACTGCTGCAGTAAATGCCCTCCACACCACTTCTGGCCTGAGCAGAGCCTCCCTGAGCCAGACTCAGGACACTCCTTCCTCCCTTCCCTGCTTCTGGACAAGTAAGCATAACACTCCCAGAGCATTGTACAGGCATCCAAATATATTTACCTCAGGGGATTTCCTGACTCTGATGTTGCTTGCCTGTAACTCCCAGCAGATCTAATCTCCAGTGGCTTCTCTTACACTTGTCCTTGGAATCACATCAAGTTTTGCATCCACAGACTTGTTTGCATCCTTAGCACTGTGGCTGTTGTGTCTTGACCCTCAACTGTGACTGCTTCTTTTGATTTGTCTTCTCCCAACACTTTTCTGTGACCTAGCACAGGTTAGAAGCTGTAACAGGAAAGGCACAATTAAACAGAAAGCTTACATGTACTGACAAGGAGTTGTGGAAGTACCGAATCCTTCATAACAGCTACACGAGGCCAAGAGGTACAAGATCATGTAACCTCAGCTGAATTTGGCTCAATATTTGATAGAGTTTTTTCAAAGCAGTGTAATAAACTCAGAACATCTGCTTTTCATTGTCACTATTAATGTGGGGTTTATATGTGACTGGCTCATAAAAAAAAGATTCTGCTCTAAAGTGTTGTTTGTTCAGCGTTGAGCTGATGCACATGCCAGCTTTTCTACCCCCTGATGGAACAAGAGCCCAACTCCTTTGCAATGTAGTATTTGGAACTTAAGCAATGTTTGTTTGTAAGTGCTCACCCAGCTGTTGGTGTTTCCTAGCATCTTAAAAGTTACACAGTTTCAGGGTTTTCTGTTCTTTGTAAAAAATATGCAAGTGCATGGTTCTTTTTCAACTTTTTGCTACATTAATCGAGTCAATCATTACATAGTTATTATTTCTTTCAAATTTGCTTTCAAAAATACTTCGCTTCTTCTTTCTTTCAGGAAGAATTTCGTCACTGAAAGGATTGTCAAGCATTGAAACAGACTGCCTAGGGATGTGATGGAGTCACCATTCATTGAAGTATTCAAGAAATGACTAGAAACTAGCAAAAAGGCCTGTGGTTTTGTTGACAACATGGTGTTCAGTCAAAGGCTGGACTCAATCTTGGAGGCCCTTTCAAACCTTAATGATTCTATTATTCTATCCTATGATCCCTTGTCTATTTTCTTGAATTCTTACCCCAAATCATGCCAGGGGTCAATATTTTGTCTCCGTCTCATCAGCAAGCTTTATCTTCAGCATTCAGCACAGCCTCCCTTATCAGCTTTCATGTCAAACAACTGTGTAGAAGCCTGATAAAATCAAGGGCCTTCACGTTTTTAAAGTGAAGCTGGTTCTTAAAACAACTATTTGTAACTGCCATTCCCACCCCTCTCATTTTGCAGAGGCAGACTTGCTGTTGCCTTCTCTGAACATTTCACACCTGCCACCCCTGTTCTCTCCTTCCCCTGTAAGTACATCCCTTGTACCTCCCTGGTGGTCTCGGCATGATATCAGTTCATGTGCAAGTAAAAATAAGCAAGCTGTGTGACAGAACAGACTCGTGGCTGTATGTCAATTTTATTTTGTTGTTTGTTTTCCTATTCTTTAAGAGGGAAAGGGAGTCAGAATTACCCTAGCCAGGAATGTGAGGTTAAAAAAGCACTTGCTTTTCCAAGGGGTATAGCTATTCCTGTATATTTTATAACTTTGCCATTGCTCTCGAAGCACTCTGGCACCACAGCCTTCTCCTGTTCATGCCCCTTGTTCCATATCTGCATTCTTTAAGCCTTTCAGCACACATCATGTGTGAATTACCAATCTAGCAGCAGAAGTTCACAGAAGGGACAGTGTATCTTAGCAAAACTTCTCTCTTTAATCCCTCTTGTAAGAAACTTAGCTAGCTAAATCCTGTCCAATATCCTTTTCAATATGGCATGCATACCAGACAGAGAAAGCTAGGCCATTCCTTGGGTGAAGAGGATTTTATGGAACAGAGCTAGATGATTCTTACAAATCAGTAAGAGTAACAAGATGAAAAAATGAAATCCCATTTAAGTTATCTGTTGGGAGGAAAAGAGTGAGTCAACATTGACAATGTATTCATCTTAATGAGGACAAATATTTATACCAAACAAAATTAACATATCAGAAAATGCAAGGGAGGCATATAATTAACAAAAGGCAAGGGAATTGGCATAACACTGATAAATTCTTCACTAATAAAATAACTGTTTTAAAATATCAAAATGAGTATATTTTATTCATAAATTGTGTAGAATTTAGCACACTAATTAAAGACATAGACTCCATAGATATTTACATGGCAATTAAATCCACAATGCCAGTGACCCAGCCAAATTAATGTTGGCCCCAACTTAAAAGTAGACAGTATAAATAAATAATTCACACCATCACTAGAGTCTTTGCTTAACCAAACAGTTCAGTGTAGAAAATTCTGAGAATTATGAATGACTTTGATGTGCATTAAAAAAACACAACAAAATAAAATGCAAAATAAAACACTCAAATGTTTTACTAGAGACTCAGATTCCAGTCTAAGTTATATCAACAGTGATGGGAAGAACGCAAGCACAGCAGGTGATAAGAGTCCAGCTGTCTTTTTAAAGCAACTAAATCTACTTTACAGATTCTCAGGCAGCAGAAGGTCTGTGCTTACAGTTCCACACAAGATTTCTCCAGATCCCCAGGCACTGTCATTGGTTTTGACTGGGCCATTTATCACATAAGAGTTATCAGGCTTGTGCCTTACCCTAATTCTTGTTCCTAGAAAGAAAGGGAAAAAGCACAAGCAGCATGGTAAGAACAGAGAATATGGGAGAGAGAGGAATAGTCACATTTCAAATTATCATTTGATGGTGTATGTTCATGTGGTGTACGTGGAGTTCCTTCTTTCCAGGAATTCAAAATTTGACTGTCGACAGGGAATAGCAATGTGCAAAGGAGCTGTACAAAAGTAGCTTGATCACAGCTTCCTTGAAAGTGAAATCCTACAAGGAAAAAAGCACCCTGGCAATGTTCCTGGAGAATCAGCCACTTGTTGATAGAGTTGGGTGCAAAGTAGGGCACTGCTGTATCCTTGGTCTGGTTGAGAAAGAAGGGAACAGTGTTAGCTGAAGTCTTGGCATGGCCTGTGCACCCGAAGGTAGAACTGCTGTATGCTGATGCTCTGTACCTGCCTATGTTTAATAAGAATCTCAGGCAGAATCACTAGCAGATGGGACTGACTAAGCAAAGGAAGCATATAAACAGAAGTGCTCTGCCAAACCCAGGTCCCAGAGCCAGGTCAGGATGAGTTCAAGGTGATATAGAAAAGGAGGGGCCTGGAATGATGCTCATGTTATACACTTGCCATTACAACATCCTGTCTTGCTCCTTCCTGGTGCCTGATGTAAACCATACCCCACAGGAAACATGCTACAAAGAGGGAAGAAAAGAACCATAAAACTGAATTTAAAAATCAGCTTTAATATATGCTGTGGTCTGCTCACACAGAGG
This sequence comes from Notiomystis cincta, assembly GCA_013398075.1. Classification (NCBI taxonomy): domain Eukaryota; kingdom Metazoa; phylum Chordata; class Aves; order Passeriformes; family Notiomystidae; genus Notiomystis; species Notiomystis cincta. Next base: position 15,835 of record VZRX01007818.1, on the reverse strand, counting down.
TCACTAACTTTTGTAGCTATTAGGGGTAAAGATACTGTCAGTGATCCATTCTCAAAACAACTCCCACCTCAAAACAGGTCTCAAAATTAAATTTAAGCATCATGCAGGTTATCTGCACAGAAGTGAATCTCACTACCATATCTATTCAGTACCTGATTTAAAAATTGAACTAGAAAATATCAGTGAAGTGTTAATAATTTTCACAGGTCTAAAAGGCTGCAGAGGACCATGAAGCAGGTCCAGTTTGCTTGGACCATCAGGTTTCTTTCCCTAATCATGTCCTGTGTGAAGCACACACTGGTGTTATGCTCACCTTACAGAACAGACCACCAACATCTCATGGCTCAGGGTTACTAGAACATAACATTTTTAATCTTTTGCAATTAATAAAAGGGTTTAATAATTCAAGATATTTCTGAAGTAATGATTCTCCTAAAACACTGGATATAATCCTAGGTCCTCCTATTCCAGAAAGATATTGATAGCTTGGAAGATGTTCAGAGAAAAGTAACAGATGTGTTTAAGGCACTGGAGAGACTGATTTATGGAAGGAAATTGCCAGAAATAAAAATGAACATTATATTGAAGCTTCGACCAACCCAGAATGAAATGGGAGACTGATGTGACAACAATGTATGGGGTTTTTGAAAGGTGCAAGTTTCATTTATGGAAAGGAATTTGTATGCAGGTCATCCAAGGGCTAAGATAGTAGGATGTAAAATTGTGGGTAGAAGAATCAGGAAAAACAAAATACAAATTATTACTTAGCAGAGTTGCATCCCATGAGAAGCCACTGAATTATTTTAAACAAGCTTTGGTAATACACTGGGGGCTGTACCATAAGGGAAACACTCTACATAATCAGGGAAAGGGATTTAATAATGTTTCTCTTTCTAATTTCAGTGACTCAGCACCTCAGTTCATCATTTCTGCTGTCGCAATTATCCTTTTCTTTTGGTTTTTCAGATTTTATTTTTGTTTTACTCACCTGTGCCACTCCATCAATAGTCACAATAATTTCATACATTATTCAGCAAATGGCTCCACATCTCCTACACATGAACAGCCTACTTGCATGACAGCTATCTGTCATATCAGTCCCTTGACCATGAGGTGTTATACCGGGTCTCTGGGGAAAGTGCCTGGGGTCAGATCCACCTCTTCCCATCCAAGCTATCTTCTGCCAGTTTGATTATTTGAGGTTAGCTCAGCTTCTGGGCCCACATCATTGAAATGCTGAGTGTGCTTGGTTTGGGTTCATCCTTCAGGCCTGGCACTTCTGGCCATAGTTCATTATAGAGGGCATGTCACTAAATCATAATATATCAAGTCTGGTACTGAATTTGTTCCATCATAAGCTCTTCCTCATACAACTCTGCTGATCTTGTCTCAGTCTTTCTTGGGTTTCAATACTTTAACTGCTCATAAGCTCTCATTTTTGGGACCGAATTTCCAGAATGGGAAAGTGATCCTGATACTGTCTCCTTCTCTGCTTTCAAGTCAATTGCTGCATGCAATTTTTTTGTAATGTATTTTTCCAGTAATGAGTTCAAGCAAACATCACTTCAGCCAAGGTCATAATTTTGGACTGAGCAAGGTAACAGATCTGTTTATATGCAATTCCAACAAAAGCTCTTACAAAGACAGCAGTTTCTGGTAAGTATTAGCAGAGCCAGTTGCGACCTGATCTTGCAAGCTCATCCAGACTCTATGACTTTGTCTGGAGTTTTTGATACACGAGGGACTATTTCACTTCACAGTCACAGTTAAAATGAGGATCCAGTTCCTGAATGGATATTTTGAACATTCTTCCAGGAGTAAAACATCAGTAACAGTTTCAAACTCAATTTTTTATATAAGCTTTATAAAAGCACTTTAGAGAATAAATTAATATAATTGCCTCTATATCCCCTTTAGAATTCCACTTCTTGTCCTGAAAGAAAGATCAGTGGTTCATCACACATATTTTTTTAACGTGTCCCTAAAGATCTCCAACAAAACTCATCTCCAGGAAATCTATTCTGTCATTTTAGTACTCTCAATTTTAAAACTTTTCTAAATTACAGCTAACCCAAATATTTCTGGTCATAATGTAAGCCTGTCGCTGCTTGTCCACCTTGCTGGGGGCTTTGAAGAGTCAGCCATGCCTTTGCTCTCTGCTACAATCAGAACTCATTCAATCTGCTGCCAGAGATTGTGCTTTTCTATATTTTTTTCATGAACTCCACTGCATTCCTTTTTATTGATCCCTACATTTCTTGAGGTGTTCTGCCCAAAACTGGACAGTTGTTCTAACATTCAGCTAAAGCTTTATGGAATTCTCAATAGAGGTCAAAGTCTATTTCACTTATTCCTCTTTATACCTTCTGATACAGCATTGAACTTTTACAAAATAGCATGAAAATACTGCTTTTTGTTGAGCATTAAGATCCCCAGATCTGTTCTGTAGAAATGCTACCTATAGCGTTATTTTTGAGCCTGGGTTTATTCATGGTGATTATTCCTGCCCATGTACTTTCTATTTGTCCCCACTGAATTACAGTCTCTTTTTATAGCTACAGTTCTGTCACCCATCTAGGGCAGTCCCGATTTATCCTGTCTTCTGACACACTTGCAGGTCCACTTAGTTTGGTCATCATCTCCAGATTTTAATAATCATCTCCTTTTTTTCCATCCTAGTAGTCACTGATGAAAATATTAACTATCACTGCATCACAGACAAACACTCGTAAAACTCCAGAATCGCAGTGTAACTTGTCCAAAAAACACTCATGTTTTCTCTCCAAATACAGCTTTCCTACCAGCTTTATTACTCCCCTGTGATAGGTTCATCCATTCTGTACTCCCCTAGCTTGTTCATGTGGTCTCCCTGTGATACCCGACTAAAAAATGTGTTAAAATTAAATTATACAATGTGTATACTTTTCCCTAACCACAAAGGAAAAATATGCTATCTTCTTCGTGAAGTGAATGAGTTCTTTGGTATGGTTTCTCTCTAACTAACACTCACTGGCTGTTGGCTCATCTTCTTGTTTTCTTTCATACATTTACAGGTAGGTTGTGGGCTTCTTTCTATCAATAATTTTCCTTCCTTGCCTTTCTATAGTGTTGGGTGCTTTGTTTGCCCTTCTCCTGTCATTTGCATATGTTGTTCTCTGTGAATCATTCCTTCCCACAATGTCTTTTGTGAGTTCCTTTATGTTCTTTTTTGTCAGAAGATGTATTTGTTGCATATAGACAAGCAGAGATGTTGTATGAGTTGGAACAGGTTCTGTGTTGAATCAATTTTTGCATGATTTTGAATAAGTAACCTTAATGGAGAAAGCATCATAAAGCTGATTTGCCAGGATCATTCTGATTTTCCTGATATTTTTATACACTGGCTGAAACAGAAGCATTTAAAAATAATGATCTTTTAAGCCATAAGCATAATACTCCCAGATTGTGCTCAATTATAGCTAAGACTCTTTGAGTGTTCTGGTACATCTTGGTTCTTTCCGTGTCTGAAACAAAGAAGACAATGATTGTTTCCAGGAAAATATAGAATCTTTATTAAAGAAAACTTTCTGCAATATTTTGCTTCCAATAGTTCACTAATTTTTAGGGAGGATATAAAAAATCCAGTAAATTGCAATAAAGCACTGGCCTGTTGACAATGAAAGTTGTCATTTCACCCCCAATGTTACTTTTATAGTTTCAAAACTTGTTCTTGGCTACATTTCAATATTTATGGCTCTCATATAATGTGTTTCAAGCAAATAGCTGGTCTTGCCAACTCTTGCACATGTGCTAAACTCTGCTATGTGAGGTAGTTAAGCACGGGAGTGTTAGCAATAGCAGAGCCCCAACATAAGACTACAACTTAAATCACACTGACAGACCAAAGCAATTGCTGCATGTTCCACAGACACATGTGGAGATCTGTGCAGGACTGGAACCTTTACAAGGTGAGAAGAAAGAGAGATAATGCAAGACCACACGGAAGAAGTCCAGCATGAAGCTGGGACACTGGATAAAGTAACTTGACAAATTAGTTCATGCAGTCTGTACTTATGTTGCTGTTTATTTTCCCTTTGCTCCAGTGGCCTGAAGTAAGCTTGTCCTCTTTCAGCATCATGAAGCACTCAGAGAAGAGCAAGCTCAATTTCTCATAAGGCACTGAGATTTTGGAACTGACATTCAGGACAGTCAGATCTCTGAAATAGAGAGAGAGAGGAAAAAGAAAAGCTTTTTTTTTTCTTTTATATTTGTGAAATTTCAAAATGGAAGTCTTTTCAGCAATCTTGGTAGTTGAAATAAAGGAAAACAAGTAAATGGCGGCAATTTGCTTCCTGTTGATCTGGGGTGAGTTTGAGAAAGGCTAGCTGGCAGTCTCAGCTCCACGGGCTTGAGGAGAATGGAGCTGGGGGCCTGGACTGTCCCTGCCTCAGAGGTCTCAGGAGTGAAGTTACTGCTGCCTTCAGCACTGAAGGGTCAGGTCTGCATTGCTGACTGTGACTCCATCGTTTGGGGCCCCTAACCCTTCCTGGCAAGCACACTGTGCAGTCCCCCACCCGTTAACCTTGCCACAGCCCCTGGCTCTGCTCTTGTTCATCCATCCGTTCTGTTGACCATTTTGTCCAAACAGCTGCTGTCCTCTCTTGGGACCTGGTGCAGCTTGGCCTGAGCATTGTGAAGGGTGGACACATCATCCTCTTTTGGCCTGGAGGTGTGTAAGCCATTTACCACAATGCACTGGTTTACTCTGTGGCTGCCCAGTTCAGTGGCAGGTGAGACTTTGCATACCACTTTGGACCTCACTTTTCTGCTCCTCTCCACACCTGCACTGCCCCTGTGCTTCCTGCGTTTCTCCATCTCCTTCTCTGCTGCCCCCACCCCATGTTCCCTGCCGCAGACCTGTCTCCCCCCCTGCACTTTGCCACAGCCTCTCCTGCCTCCTGCTCGTGGGCAGTCTGAGATCACGGCACGCAGCACAGCCCGCTGCAGGCTGCAGGCAGAGCAGGGATGCCCAGCCAGCCAGGCTGAGCAGCAGAGCCTCCCAGCAGCCTGAGCCGTATCTGCTGCTGCCTGCCTGTCGGGCTGCGAGACGCGCTGCCACTCAGCTGCTAGCACACCATCTCCAGACCAGATGTTCTGCGGGGCTGCTTGCATTTGGGCTGAGCTCTGGTGCAGGCTTTATTTTTGTGTCTATTTTTCAAGTGCTTCCTCGTTCAGCTCCGTGATTTTTACACATCAGTTTCTGTTTTAACCCGTAATCTACCGGTGACTGTTCTGCATGTACACTGAAGACTCGTGCAAACACTCTTACCACAGCATTTTCCTGCGTGCTGCTGTTTTCTGTTCTGTTAGTTTAATGTCAGCATATAGTGAATTTCCATTTGCTTTCAAACCATGTCAGAGTAAAAGTAAATCCTGCAAATTTTTAAAGGCATCTTAGTTACATAGAAGATTAAGCCTCCCTTAGATGCCCAGGGACTTGAGTGAATTTAGATGAGAGAAAGGAGTTAGCTGCTTAAGGCCAAAAGTCTTCAAGATGTGTAAATAACATTATACTAGACTGAAAAAGAGTTATTTAAACCCATACCTTGCATCATATACAAAAGTTCCAGTAGATATTTTTAAGCTCAGTAGGCATTTATTTTTAGGTATCAGCCTTCATTTATAAACCCTTCAGTTTTAAATGATCCCAAGATACTTCGGAAAATGTTTTCCTTATACTTTTTTTTTTGCCCAGTGTTTGAGGCATGACTTTTTTCCCCCCAGTTTGTGGTGTCTACAGATGTTTAATACTTTTTTTGGTGGTAGAAGACTGCTAAACCTGATAACAGCAAGTTCTAACCTAGTTATTAAATGTTAACCTCTTGAGGTTAAACAATTTCTTCCGTTATCATTAAAAATGCCCCAGGAATCGTAATGTACCCTTCTCACATTTGCATCACTTGTTTAAGGAGAAAAATACAGCAGTTTTCCCCACTCCAGCCAACTTGTGCAGAGCAGTCAGACAAGAAGTCTCTGAGCCATGAATCCATTTTCTCTTCCTGTCCTGACAGGAACCCCTGCTAGAAAAACTCCCCAAACCATCTGCAGTTTCCAGGGATTCAAAGGTATGAGTCCAGGAGGGCATATTGTGAAACACAGTAAAGCAACCTCTGTTTGCCAACATTTACTTCAGAAAATCAGGGCCATTTTCAATCCTGCTGCCAACAACCCCATACCAAGGTGTGCTCCACCCCTGAACAGTTAACCCCCTCAGAGATTTTGGAAGTGCTGCACGCTGCAATGTCAAGAGGCATTACAGCTGCTTGGTTTTTATGACTGCCGATCCATTTATTGATGTGCCTGTGTTTGGATTTGTGTGTCTCACTCAGATAGGAACAATTTAGCTTATTACTCACCCTCCCCAAAATGATACATCTATACACTGACATTTAATGGTACATTCACCCAGAAGAACAGATGAGATGTCCAAAGCAGTTAAAGGAAGAGAGATTTTCATTTCTAATAGCAGTCAGAATATTGGGAACGGATGACGCCTCCATCAGCTAACTCAAACTGCTGTATTTTCCTGTTGCAGTACAGACTTCTATTATAGCCTCATTAATAGTGTTCTCAATGAAGAGCACTGTACACAATAATAGGCATGTAACCTTTCTTCAGGATGAAAATTAAGTCCATGGATAAAAGCTGGCTGTGTAGGGCTGCACACCAAAGTCTGTGCTGTAGTTCCGCTATCTCTCATTTCTCTGGTGCATGCAGAGAGAGAATGCCTGCAATTGACTGCTTGGCAGGAAGGTTTTGTGACTAAGATGTTCTTTTCATGAAGGCAAGAAGCATCTGAGTTTAGAAAATTAACTTTTGCCCTTATGTAAGGGTGCCTCAATGGACTGGCATCCTGTGTAGTGCTTTGGTTTGCACTGAGTTCCTTTCCTACCACACTGACCTCCTTCTCCCCAGCATGGCATCATACCAGAGCCAAGGCAATGGAGGAAGGCCACATTTCCATGCCTGAGTATGTGATGGTGTCAGTGGAACCTTTGTGTTTTGGGCCTAGCCAGTTTATTCCCACTCACCTTGCTCCTGTACTGATCATGTAGAGCACACATTGCCTACTTCGAATCTGCAGGACCTGAATTAGCCTTGACATGCTGCAAAAATTGGCTTGAACTCCTTCCCTGGGATTTTCTCATTGCTCCTTTTTATTCAGGGTTGGCTTTTGTCTGTTTTTCACTGTGTGTAAACTGCAGACATCATAGCTGAGGACTGTAACTGAAACAGGCTTTTTGACCAAATGTTTGTAAGATTGGAAGTCAGTGCAAAAAGTACTGCAGAAGTGTTGTTTGGCTGTCTGACAGAGAAACTGATCGCTTTTTGCTGTTGCTGCAAAATTGCCATATAAGGTTACTTTAGAGTGGTGTACTACATCTAACTTTCTCTTTAAATAACCAGGAGATAGGGAGAGGAAAGCTAAAGGGTGGGGAAACTGCACCAAGGCTGTCTGTAATAACATGTTCCATGATGTTTACTTTTTGCTTTTGAAAGAGAAATTAAGCACCTTCTTTTTAGACAGAGGCAAGAAAACACTTCTTTCTAAAGTATCTGTGGCCAGGATCAACTTCTGTTCACAGACACTGACACACCGCTTCCCTTGTCCTCAGCAGGAGCTGCTCATGCATCTGAAGAGAACCTCTAGGCTCTACAGGTTTGATAATTCCCCAGCCAAGGAGTGCATGTTTCTCCCTTCTCAGTTTTTAATCATTCACTCATTATCCTCCAGACACATCCTTTGTTAAACTGAAAGCCTTGAGAGAAAGCACCCGTCCCTCCAAGCCCCTGCTCATGTGTGTAAAAGGCAATTAAGATTCTTCCACGTGGAAGATTTTAATAGACATCTTTTGCCTACAGCTTGATTTGTACACTTTGCCCAGCCTACCTGAAAAGCTCAGAAATGGAGAGTGCACAGCTCTGATTGTGTTACTGCATGGGTCTGTGCATGGGGGCAGCACACTGTGGAGCAGAGTCCGTGCTCAGCACTGTCAGTCTCTGATTTCTAAGGGATCTTTTCCCCCCTTTGCCCTTGTAGCTCTCAAGGTTGTTACCTAACCTCTGAATAACCATTAGCAACTGCCAGACCTTTGAATTTTCAGTAAGGCACTAGAGTATTTCTCTCAGTTGACAGCTTGAAGGCTTCTTGCATGTGAAGGATCTTTCTGCCAGAACCACTTGTGTGAAGGGTGGGATCAGTTGAGAGACTGAGGGCCTTCTCTACAACAAAGCCCCAGAATTACTCGACATTAACGTGGCACTAGAGTTTTGCCCCTGGCCACAGGTACAAGTACACCTCTTTTGACAGTGCTGCAGAGTTTGTCACCTACCCTACAGCTGTGCCCTGGTAGATATAGGTGTGAGACATTCCTCTGCTTAACCCTCCTGCCAGTCTGTAATGTGGGAACTGCTCTTTAAACTCCCAGCATGGTAAGTTCTTCACTGCAGGCCATCCTGTCTATCCTCCTTGAATACAAGAGAGAAAAATTATGGTCTTCACTGCTGAGAGTTAAGAGCTGTAAATCATGAATGAAACTACACATAAATCTTAGGAAGCACCAAGATTTAAGATGCACCTTAGCTTTCCCTTGTCTTTCTTAAAAGGTTTCCTGCTCAGTTTTCTGCACATCTCAGACTCTGTTCTGAGGCGTAGAATTCTCCCTCTGCACATACAAGATCCCTAGTTTGGACATCACAGTGCTCACAGGTGCTGGAGGGAACTGGAGGTGTCTGGAAGTGATTAACAACATGGGTGTTGCATTTCTAAGTTTCTCAACACAAAGCATTCATTGTGGCATTAATACTGTATATCCTTGTGTTTAGTAAGACCCTGAACAAGACCATGCTGCTCTGGGATTGAAGGCATAGACTAGTTTTTCAGTCTTACCACAATAATGTGCATTTCAGTATACTTTGATACCTTCAAGATTTTTGTCATCATTTCCTAGCTGGGAGATCTTTTCTGCTTCACTTGTTATCCATATGACAGTAAAATAAATAGTCTGTTGGAAGTACACAAAGAAATTTTAGACTTAAAAGTTGGAATGCAGGGGGTTTTTCTTTAAGGGAACACTTGAATTTTTCTCTTAGGAGATGTGAGGTTTTGCCAATTTTTTGTTCATATTCATAAGGTATGAAGTCTGAGTAATACATGAAAAATGCAAGTATTCATGTAGCTAGGAACTGCAAGCCGAGAGTCATAGATAAGAATATGAATAAGGATCCCAGTAAAATGTTTCCATGTTGTTTAAACTCTGGCATTAAGTTACTTCTAGTGAAAGATGCTGCAAACTGAAGTTTTCCATTTTTTGGAAGAAATAGACACAACACAGTCAGTGACAAAATAAACCTCCCACAGATTTTTCTTTCAGGCTGTCTTCACCGCCTGTAAAAAACTGAAAAGGCATGGAGCTGAAAATCCTGTTACCCCATCAAGGCCCTTTCCTACCATTTCTGACAGTAGTGGCAATTGTGATTCTGGATCCAAAGAGCTGAAGAAAACTTTTCTCACATGTTGGCTTATTAACACCCATCACTAACAACTACCAATATCCCATCTACTGTAGAATCCAGAATGAGAGCCTGGTCATGTATAAATGTGCTCAATAAACAGGCAGAAAATCAAGCTTTTTTTTTTCTCCAGTGAACATTTTGTCGAGGATGATTACAGATCTGCATCAGACATAAAGGTCTATAGAGTAAGCATGGCAAAGACTCCACTCCAAATATTTCAAAGGAATCAGTATCCTTTTAGGGTGTTCAACAGCAGCCAGCATCAGAGTGTTCAGTGAAAGTTACAACACTTATCAATAAATACACAATCCATTGGCTTTGAGGGAAGCTTGTCTGTAACCCAGGCAAGCTGGAAGTTACTTATGGCCTAACACAGGGATTTTCTTTAGGAAGTCATCCTGTGAGTAATATAACAGTGGATCTTTCTATTATTCTTAGATATAATTAAATCCTTTCTGTAGTTTTTTTTTTTTTTTGGCTTCAGTTTTGTTGAGGTCAGCAAATATAGGAATTTTCCTTTTTACCAGTCTGACAGTTATTACCTTTTTGATTTCCTCCTAGTTCTTCTATTACAAGATAAAGCAAAAAAAAAGAGGGAGCTTCTGACCTTTGTAGAACCATTCAGTATTTTGTGTGCTCCTAGCTGCATGGCTGCAAGAGCTAACAAATGTCTATTTAAAAATATTTATTTTTTTGTTGCTGTAAAGGCAAACATCAGTCACACTTAATGTGAATATTACGTGGAACAGTGATTCTGGTGGAACATGGGCATCAACTGGAAGAAGCTCGATGAGTTTCTTGCTCTGTATTAATTTATTTGAATGCTGCTAGAAGAGCATTATCAGTATCATGTGTCTGAACAAGGTCTATTTAGCTTGTATTTAATTTCTAAAGGTGTAGGAAAGAGTTGTCCCTTTAATTGGCTGACCATGGATTTCATGTCCTGTTCTGCAAGTATTTTTTGAACGACACACCCTCAGCTGCAGCATTTGCCCATTCCTCTGAAATATGACATTCTTAGGGAAAAAAAAACAAACCAAACAAAAACTTAAAAAATCTTAGAGGATCCCCAGATGGAATAAAGGATAAAAATGATTCTGCAAAGATAATATATTCATTAATACTGTCCCAGATTGATCCTTCTAGAAGCTAACTATTTTTCTTCCAAGTTTTGTTTTCAAATTTCTCTGAGCTTTCTCGAGAACCATTTACTTATCTGTCTGTCACCAAAAAAAATCATACACTCAGTGTCTACCAATGCCAATGACTTTCAGAAGCCATCATCTCGTGGGTGCCATGACATATTCACTAGACAGCTCAAGCTACTTTCCAAATATAAATATCTGTCTGTGGATTGTTTCCAGAGGCAGATGGGGCACAAATCAAAATTCATATGAATTAGCCCTATAACAAAAGAGCCTGTTTGGATTACTTACAGAATAGATAAAGGAAGTTATCACTGCAAATGAAGTACTCATTAAATTAAATATTTTTCAATTATTAAAAGAAATCCATGTTAATCTACCAGGGAAAAGTTATGTGCTAAGGAACCAATGACATTGATTTATCTATAATTGGATATAAAGGAGCAAAATAACAGACCTTTCAAATGTGAAAAGGTATCTTAAGAACAAATTGCAAGTTTCTTGGACACTTTTACAGACTAACAATAGTCAGTGCCCTTACATTTAATCTTTAAGTCATAATATCAAAGGATGCAGTCTACTTCCTCGAGCTACAGGAATCCAGAAATATGGCACATAGCCCACTCTTATCAAGGCAAAAAATGTGGGCACTTCCAGAGGATAATTATTGCTTGTATTTGAGACTCCTGTAATGGGGTGGAAGAAGGCAACTGCCTTTTCTTTTCCTCAGGAATGCTGAAAAGTTACACTTGATGACTAAGTGACTGTACTTCTAGTTCATGATGGAGGAGAGAGGTGGTGGTGCATCAATGAAAACATGGCTATATTCTGAGGACTGGGACATCTTAATTTTACTATACAGGAGGGAGGTGAGAGTATCAGAGATGGGGAGAAAGATGGGCCCTGGGCAGTGGGAAATGGGCCTGACTTACTGGTATTGGTTTGGGAAGCTAGGAGAGCTTGTGTTAAAAAGAACCAGTTCATGATGTTCTGGTCCAAAAAAGATTACCCTTTAAGGAAATCTAATCTGTGTTTACAGGTGTATATGTTATGTTTAGTGAAATATGAGTGGTCCAAAGGCATCAAGAGCTGCACTAAATGTTCACTTATGGACTTTAGAAGTAGGCATCCCCAGCTTCAGTTTCTCTAGATCTTTTCTGCTCCACTCTCCAACAAAAGAAGAATAGGATGGGTGGAGGTGGTGCTATAGGCAAAGTGTCAGGTAGCTAAGACTGAAAAATTTGAATTTGTCAACCTAATAAGCACAATCTCCAGAATAATACTGTCTATCAGTAGGAGCATAACTGGTATCCTGCTCTCAGATAAGAACGATTTTACCATGCTTTCATAAATCCAAACTCTCGAGAGGGTATGGATACTGGGTGACAGTATCTTGGTGTCGTGGTTTGACTCTGGCCCAAACACCAGGCACCACGAGAGCCACTCGCTCACCCTCCCCTGTCACAGCTGGGCAGAGGAGGCAAAAAGAAAAAAATAATTAAAGAATGTTTCATGAGTGAGATCAGGACCAGGAGAAACACTTCAAGGGCAAAGCAGGCTCAACTTCAGTTGCAAAAATGAATTTATTACT
>VZRX01007814.1:61944-78328 GCA_013398075.1 Notiomystis cincta | reverse complement strand
GGCCGGGTGCGCGGCCTCTGCGGGTCCCGCGCCCGCGGTTCCGCCTCACGGGCCGGCCGGGGCGGCTCGCGCGGCCGCTGCTGCTGAGGGAGTCCAGGTTCGCGGGAGATCTGCTGGGGCCCGTGAGGGGAGATTCCCTTCAGTCACTCCGCATCCTGAAGGGTGCACGGGGTCGGGGCGCTTCAGCAGTGCCAGTGTGAGGGCTGCAGGGACAGCCCGGAGCTGGCAGGAGAAGGTGACAGTGATCCAGCAGCCGCCGCTCCGCTGCCTGCCCAGAGGGGACCACGCACCAGCGGTTTGGAAACAATGCAGCTTCTGCCAAACCTCCAGTTCCTCCGGATGTAGGGACGAAAATTCCTTCAAGACTCACTGCTTTTGTCTTCTGATTTTGAGAAGGTCGGGAGTGGTGTTCTAACTCTTCAGAGCTGGAAATAGAGTGGGAATAAACAGTAACAAAATACCCGAGGTAACGGCGNTGGGATGGGATTTCAGTCCCTTCCAAGACCATTCTGGCCTTAGAAAGGCAGTGGAGAGCCACAGAAAACCAGGGAGCAATGGAACAGGGGACAATGGAAATGAGGAGGGTCATGAGATCCCTTTGAAAATCCAGAGAGAAACCCTCCAGGCCTGAGGGATGGAGAGGAGGAAGCACAAAGGCTCTTATTTAGAAACCCTCAAGTAGATTATAAAAACTCTGAACCAGTCTGAGCGGGAGCTGTTCCCACTGGAACTGGGTGGGCAGGGAAGGACCTAGAGGGAAAGACGCTGGTTTGGAAAGGTGCCAAGGGCTGGGAACACTTTCGTGTCAGCAGGTCCTGGGTTACACACAGAGCCAGGGAAACTGCCCTGGGAAAAGGCAGACAAGGAAGGATCAAAAGAAGCAGCAGCCTCAATATTTCGTATTGATTGGGTGACTTTGGAAAGGTGTCGGAAGAGGCTGAGCCTTTAACATGCCAGTCTCTGGGTAGGTGAATGTATGGGCTTGCCCAAAGGGAGGGCTTCCCTCGAGCTGCCTTCAGGGCGCTCAGGGGTTTGTGGCCAGCCCGGCCCTGAGCCCACAGGGCTGTCCCCGCCCAGCTCGAACCCGCGCTGGTCACAGGGCAGCACTGCCAGCTCGGCGTTCTGCTCCTCAGCAGTGGCCAAACCGACAGCCAGTGCCCAGCCCTGGACCCGTGCGGCAAATGCGAGGAAACAAATCCACAAACGCCGGGGCACGAGGGGAAACCAGCGGGCTCAGAGTCACCGGGGCCGCCTCACGGGCGACGCTCCCGCCTCGTTTCCCGCCTTTCGCCCCGGCCGCTCCCCATTGGCCCGCGCCCGCCGCCGCGCGCTCCCATTGGCTGCGCCGGCAGCTCGCCGCTCCGGCTTGCTCCCCATTGGCCCCCGGGCGCGGCCGAAATTGCTCGGGGTGTTGCCATCGCTACGGCGGCCGGCGCGGGTCAGGCTGCGCGTNATATTCCATGATTCTGTGGTTCAATAACATTTCAAAGGGGTTTATCCCAGCTCAAAATAACAGCAAAGACACTGTGGCATTTGCAGGGCAATGTACAAAGGTTGGGCTGAACCAGCTCCAAAGAAGACATTTCACTGAAATGCACGTGTTCCAGCTTGTTGGTCCTGCTGGTCTGAGTTCAGCTCTGGTTTCCCTCCAGGCCCGTGTGGTTGAAGCCTGTGTGCTGTGGACTGACAGAGCTGCCATGGCGAGGGTGGAGGTGCATCAGGCAGGAGGGAGTGATCACCTGGCAGCTGGGGGTTGTGCCTTGCTCTGCCGCTCTCAGCATTTATTTATGAAGTTGGACACAATCTGGTTTCTGCTTTGGGTCCAGAAAATGACCAAATCACAGAATTGTCTAGGCTGGAAAATCCCTCCCAGACCATGGAGTCCAAGCTGTGCCCAGTCCCCACCTTCTGCCACGTCCAGTTGTACCTTGGACACCTCTAGGGATGGGGACTCCAACACCTCCCTGGGCAGCCCATCCCCATGAACATGACAAAATTCCAGTTTCCATGGCAGAATTCCTCCTGATGTCCCACCTGACATCCCTAGCACAGCTTAAAGCTGTTCCCTCTGCTCCTGTGCCTGTTCCCTGGGAGCAGAGCCTGGCCCCCTCCTGTCAGGGGCTTGTGCAGAGCCAGAATGTCCCCCCTGAGCCTCCTTTGCTCCAGGCAGGGCAGTTTGGTGCGATAAGAGGTGCAAGGTGGAGGCAGTTTTGGTGGGAGGGAGTTGTGGATGCACAAAGGCTAAATAGGTGAAGGGGAAGACCAGGCAAAAACTTGGAAAAGCAGTTCACAGCTGGTTTCTGAATAAGAAAATGGTGAGTTAGGGTTTTGGGAAAGCCAGAATGAGCTGGGGGTCGGGACAGTGGTTGCAGGAGCTGTAAGTCTTGTGTTACATTTGTCTCTGTGCCGTGGTTCAAGCTGAGTCTTCACCTCGGTGTTCTCTGTACGATGGAGTCTGGGACTGCTCCCTGTGACACCTGTGGAATTATGAGTGAGCCCAGAAAAACACGTCAGTCCCTCCAGGAAGCCAGGTTTAGCGTGCCCTGAGTGTCACCTTGAGAGGGTATTTCACCCTGAGATGATATTTCCCTCTGTCCTGTCCAGGCCCTTTTCCCCATTTGTACTTTTCTGACATAAAAAGACGCACTTGGACGAGGAAGGGGAGAAGAATAAGGGCACTGTTGAGCTGTGCCAGCGTGGCTGACACAAGGCTGTGCTGTGCACACCCCTCGCTGGCACAGGGGAGCTGTAGATCAAGGCCTGATTTATTGGCAGAGTCCTCTGTGTGTGTGTTAGCCGCTGGAGCGGTGTGGAAGGACGTGCAGCTGGCGGGAGCCGGCGGTGCCTGCCTCGTGGGAGGGCGCGGCTCTGTGAGGGGCTGGTGCTGCAGAGGCACTGCAGCCTCCTGTCCTGTGTGCCCTGCCCCACGTGGTCACTGGGGAGGCTCCGGTGGGTGCCTTTCCTGGCCTTTGCTCACAGATTGTTTGGCTGGGATTGCTGAGATACTGGCGTGTTACGTGGGTGGGATTGTGCAATCTTGAAGAAGTCACCACTGAAAGGCTGAATTTGGCTCCATGGTTCCTGCCAGTTACGCAGTGCAGGTAAGGCAACCTGAATTCTGTGTGCTGCTGGAAGTGCACACCAGTCTAAGTTTCCAATTCACATTATGTGTAAAGCAATAAGAAGACATCTATCTCATAGTAACATTTACTGAACTGTAAGAACATGAACCAAATCCAGGAGATGTGCAAAGACAGCAGTTGAACTGTTGCATGTGTTCCTGGGAGATGCAATCCCCTGTGCTTCAGAGAGCCCATGAGTGCCTGAAATGAAATGGGATTGTTTTAAAATCTAAGAGAGCCTTATGGTGATCTGTTTTCTCCCAAATCTGTGTAACTGGACCACACCAGGGTACATGTTATTACTCCTGCTTGCAGTGGTCTAGAAAAGCATGTGCAGGAGGGGCTGGGTGCTCGGGGTGAGTGGGGGTAGAGGGAGAGAGCTGTACCTCCTGCAGGCATTCTGGGGTCTGTCAGGTGTCACACTTCACCACACCAGCATCCAAATCTGAGCTTTTAACTTGTGCACAGTCTGTAAGAGACTTACAGTTCTGCTGGAGAGATAGAGTTTATCTCCATTTTTACATATGACTGGGCGAGTCTGGAGATGCCTGTTTCTCCAGGAAGCTTTGTGTCTGTTATCTGAGCCCACAGGCCACAGCAGCCCCCAGAGCTCTGTGTCTCAGCCCACGCTGTTGCTCCTGATGCCCGTGATAAGTGTGAGCAGGAATCCATTTCCAGTTTCCGAGAGGCAGGAGCCTGGGCTGTGACACCACTGACCCAAGTTGCCCGGTTGGTTTCAGGTATAGTGTTCTTTACGAGAAGGAGGAGCACCAGGCATCTGGGGTTCCTGATGCTGGCTTGCTCCAGCTTTGCAGAGGTATTTTTGGAAAACCTGTCCTTACAGCCAGCAGGTGTGTGGGTCATTGGTCCAGGGGACTGCTCGTCCTCGGTTCTGGCTCGAATGGTGCTGGCACATTATTACTGCACAGGAATACTCTTCCCTCTCCTGGTTTATTTCTTTAACTCTGGGCACTAGGAATGAAAGTTTCATCCTTCCTCAACCTGATGATCTTATCTCTTACCTGACACAGTGATCTAATTAGTCCTGGAGCTTAGTGTTGCTGCTGAGCTCCTTTGTGTCTCCAGCAGGTCTGTTCCAGCAGTTCCCAGCCAGACATTTGCAGACAGGTCCCTGGAGTTTGTGGGGAGGGGACTCCAAGGCTCTCTCCGTGTCTGGGATGTGCTCTCAGAGGCCTTTGCTGCGTGCCCTCAGTTCCAAATCACTGTTGCCCACTGTGTGTGCTGAAGGTCCAGTGACACGGAGGACCCAATTTTATTGTCACCTCTCTCCTTCTAGTTTGCTTTTGCTTGTTTCTTGTCAGAAACGGACATTTTCCAGCCATTGTTTCCCCTGGAAATACTTTCCCCCACCCCATAGTTTCCAACACTGTTTCCATGTTTTCCTGCAGCAGCTGCAGCTTTGGAAGTTTTGTGGCAGAGTCAGTGACTTCCTGTACAAATAGTCTGGTTTACGTTCGCTGGGGTAGGACAAGGTAGGAATTGTCTGGCTGCAGCGGTGCTGTCTGGAGGACAGAGCCCTTCTGAAATAGGAAATGCCAAAATATTTTGAAGGTCTTTTTCTTTTAGGCTTGGAGATTGCAGCGAAAGACAGATGTGCATGAGTACATAATTGTGGATTTAGCAAGTGCATAGAAAGGCTTCAGAGCCAGAGATAGAAAGAGGAGTGAACTTTACTGTTCTCCTTCTCTCTTGAATTTTATCCTTCCTCTTGTCTCTTGTCTGTGGAGAGACTGGATGTCACTGAAAGATCCACTGCATGTTCCCTCTTTGTGAGGTTTTGTCTGTCCTTTTAGGGTGAATTATTAGGAAAGGAAGGTTGCCTGCTTAAAATTCAGATAATTCCCTGACTGAAATTTCTGAGATTTCTAGTGAGGCAACCCTAAAGAGTTTTTCTGGAAGGCTTAGATAAATGGGCAACTTTTCAGTGGGTCTTAGCTGGAAACTGGACAGTTGTTCTGAGCAGTGTGAGCAGACAACATCCATCAGTCCCTGATCTGACTCCTCTGGGATCAGTCGAGTGTGAGGGTTGGTGTGGGAGAAGGGGCAGCAGGAACTGCAGGGAATGAGCCATGGAGCCTTGCCTGGAGCTCCAGCTCAGGCCACCTGATAAGTGCCTGCTAACAAACTGTGTCCCTCCACTTTGCCCTTCATGGAGAAAGCTCCATGTTGGTTTAGTGACATACCTGGGTAATAAGGGGATTTATTCCAAATAAAGAGCTGTGATATGAGGATTGCAGGATTGGCTGCAGCAACCCACCAGAGCAAACAACAGGGCTGGTTTGTGTCCATCCTTTGTTTGGTGCAAGGTGGGGTGGCCTGGTGGGAATATTCAGAATTTTGGCAGCAAAAGCAGACAAACTGAAGGAAGAGGGGGGGGTGGTAACTGCTCTGCATCTGTGGGAAGGAGCAAGATATGACAGAGAGAAGCAGGTGTGTTGGTCCTTTGATCTGAAATGTAGCCCAACATCTCTTCTCCAATTTGGGCCTGGTTGCCTGAAGCCCTGGAAAACTGGGTTAGTCCCTGTGCGTGCCCTGGGACGTGTGGCCACTTTATTGGTGTAACTGGATTAGCTGGTAGTTCACACTCAGGCTGTAAAGGGATTGTCCTTTGTTAGGTCCCTGGTTAGTGCTTTCCAGCTTTTTTTGCTGGGCTGTTCCTGGAATTGTGGCATGGACAGTGGACAGAGCCCAGCCCACCACAGACAACAGAACCACACCCAGGGTTTGTGTCAGTTCATCCCATCTGAGAGTCAGCAGTGACCAGCTGCCACTCACAGCAGTGGCAGTGGCACTGTGGAGCTCCCTGGGGATTTGGCTGTTGTAGCTCTGGATCTCTGAAATCAGTGTATGATATTAAACAGTATAATTTTTGTGATGCTTCATGATTTCCTCCCCATGTGTCACTGGTGGTTGCACACAGGATCAAGTTCAGTATTGCACATCCATGTGCAGAGAGAGCCAAACACCGTAATTGTTGTAGTACGTGAAGAAGTAGAATATCCTTTCCTCCACTGGTGTCTGAATTCTTGAGGAGAGGTTGGACAGCTGAACCTTTGGCAGGGTTTATTGATGGTGTTGGCTGAGGCAGCCAGCGCTGCATTGGGAGGAAGGCTGGTGACATCCTCGGTGCCTTTCTGCATCCAGCCCTTGGCTCACCTGGACTCTTCTCTTCCAGCACCCAGGTGGAGAAGAGGTGTTGCTTGAGCAAGCTGGCAGAGATGCCACTGAGAGCTTTGAAGATGTGGGGCATTCCACAGATGCCAGGGAAATGCTGAAGCAGTACTACATCGGCGAGGTCCACCCGGTGAGTCCCTCGTGTAACCCCCAAACACGGACACCAAGATGTGTCTTGTGAAATAAGTTGGTAGTTGAGGGGTTTAGGCAGTCCCTGTGCTGTCCAGGGTTCCTGCTGGGGAAGCTGAACTAAATGAGTCTTCTCCTGCCACCATTCAGAACAGATTTCTTACTTGATTTAAATTGGGGCGC
The DNA here is from genome assembly GCA_013398075.1 of Notiomystis cincta. NCBI lineage: Eukaryota > Metazoa > Chordata > Aves > Passeriformes > Notiomystidae > Notiomystis > Notiomystis cincta. Next base: position 71,699 of record VZRX01007814.1, on the reverse strand, counting down.
TTAAGCTGAATTCATGGCTTCCCTCTGTAGCTGGTGGGAGCATAATCCACCTTTGCCTTGTAATTCTGAACTCAGGAAGGTGAGAGTTCCCAGGGGCAGAAACACCACCTTCCTACCCGCCTTTGGGTGCCAAAGGAAGGAGTCCTTTGAAAACTGAGCCCAGGCAATTACCTGTGTACAGAACAATTCCCTCATAAAGACTGCAGCCTTCCTTTGAAGTCAGCACTTACCTCTTTTCTTCTTCTTATTCCCTCTGACAGGACGATCGTGAAAAGGAAGGTTCTAAGGTAAGCTCTCAGCGTTTCAGTTTTCTGCTTTTATTTAATGCCACATGTCTTTCAGAGGGTTTTTTTCCCTCTGTCTTCCTGTGGAGCTTGTGGCTTTATGTTTACGCAAACTACACATGAATAAATTTCCCAAGCAAATTCTACCTTTGTTTTTGTTCTGAAGCTCAGTGGGCACCTCAGTGTGAAATTGGAAGTGAGTTTTTGTGCTCTTTCTCTGCTGGCAGCAGCGATGTTTTTTCCACACCTTGAGCCACAGACCATTTTTTGCATTTCTGGCTGTGTCCTGACCACGGAACTGGTTTCCTTGTTGTTCCTTTCGAGCCAGGAGACGGCACGGCCGGGGGCCGGCTGGCAAACAGGAATTCTCTGTTAACTGCCTCAGGGATCAGTGGTGTTGCTTAACATGCAGGTACTCCTGGACTAGAACAGCACAGAGTGTTGCAAAAATGCCTTTGGAAGGGATGGGGAGAGGGAAAAGGCAATAAATAGAATCCCAGCTGGGAGGCAAACGTGTGCCTCATAGCTCACTGTCTCCTGGCTGGGCTGGGAGGCCTGGACAGGGCACAGCTCTGCTTTCAACAAGGCTTTCAGGAGATGTTCCTCTGAGCAGGACCACTTGCAGAGCAGCAGAAATCCAGAATGGAACTGTCAACAGAGAAATCAAGGATAACTCAGGCTGGGTAAAGCCTAGGCTTAGTTATAACGTGGAGCTGTGTGATTATGTACTTATTTACCTTAAAATACATTGTTTGATTCAACTCTGATTGATAAACAGAATCACATGAAAATGTGCACAGAAATCAGTGATGATCAGAGTAGCTCCCTTGAATCTGAGTTAAATATTTTTTTCAAGTATTTTTCTCTTCTGATCAATAAGTCCAGCATGTTATGCACAGCTGAGGTGTCTCTCCAGAAGGCAACATCTGTTTAAAAAGGAGGTTCCAGTGTAATTTAAGGATGACAGGAAGAGAGAGAATCAGTAGTGTACAAATAAATAAGAGGGAAGCACAAAACCACCCCAAAACTGTGATGTAATAAGCAAGGCCTTATTTTGAGACAGTTGCAAGTTCCAGCATGAAGTTGGTGACTGGGTGAGAGAGATTGGATTGATGGAAAGAACATGGAGATGGAGATGAAGATGACAGCAAGCATCCCCAAAAACATCCACACTGGCAACAGGGGGTGTTTGGGAGAGGAGGGTTCTTTTCCCTCTGTATTTGTAATCACACGTTCAGGCTTGTCTTACTAGCACACATTTAATGTTTCTTTGTTCCTCTGCTAACTCCCTCTCTCCTCCTTCAGAATTCAAGTAGGACATCCTCAGACCAAGCAAGGTATAGTATCTCCTGAAAATAAAGAGTGAGACATGGAGGGGTTGGGACTCTGTTGGTAGAGCTGCGTATTAACTCCAAAGGGCAGGAAAATCCCCGGGGATGTACTGCAGTGTCCTTCTGGCAAGCAGATACTCCAAAGCAAGTGCCAGAGTGTGCACCTCCCTTGCTGGATGTGAGCCCAGGTCTGCTCTGCGCTGGGCAGAAGCAGCATCCCGGTGTTGGGAATTGTCTGCCCTGTGTGCTGGTGGCAGTGGCCGCGTCCCTGTAACCACAGGGGTTCTTTGGGTGGTCGCTGTGGGCCGAGGGGTGGCACAGCACAGTGATGGCTGAGTTCTCGGAGGATTTTACCACGATCAGCCCCGTCTAGTTGAAAATCCTTAAAACCAGCACAGGGCCCTGGTCTCCTGCAGCTGGTGCAGAAGGTTTTGCTCAGGAGGCTGCTGAGGGTGAGCCTGTGGCCTCTGGAGTCTGAGCAATGCAGATTTACTGGGACACAGCTGTAGCTGTTGCCATACTTGAGTCAACTGTGTTGTTTGTACAGCACAAATTACAGCCTGACTTATTTAAGGAAAATAAAACCAAACCAACAACAACCCCCCCTCCACTGGTCTCTGGATGTGCCAAGCTGGAAACCTCAGCCATCCAGCTGCTATTTTATAAGGCACGAGGCCACGCTTGGGCCTCTCGTGGGGGCTGGCAGAGCCTGTGCACAGGGACAGTGAGGCCTGCCCGGCCTGTGGCTGTGGCTGGGGGGTCACCCTGTGGGTACAGCTCCCAGGTGTTCCCTAGATGTGTAACAAGGGATGAACTTTGGGAATGGATTATTAACTAGATGCTTTCTTCTGGTTTCTGTGGTGTGTACGTTTTAGTTTGTTGTTTCTTTTTCTCTCCCCGTAGTTTCTGGTCGACATGGCTGATCCCCATCTTCGGAGCACTGGTCTTAGGTTTAATGTATCGCTATTACATGGTGGATGGGAAAAGCTCCTGAGCTGGCCTTGCTGGGGCCTCAGACAGCCTGAAAAGAGGGAGAGAGAGTGTGTGTGTGTGCAACACGTGGAGTTCTGCTGCCCTTAACCTTCCTGCCTTGCTTTTAGCTCTGAGTCTGTCAAGTGATGTTGATAACCATGGGACCAAGCTAATTCCAATTGTATCCTAACTCTGGGACCCACAGACCTGTCATACTTCCCTCTTGCTGTGGCAGGGAAAGAGGAACTTCCAGTATTCCCTGACATTGCTGTGGTGTCCCTTGTGCTCTCTCTCTCTCTCTCTGGCTCTCTGACATAACCCCCAGACAACCTTTTTCTCTCAATGCCTTTGCGTTAAGCCCGACACCATGGAAGAGTTGCCCTGGGCCTGTGGCTCTGCCTCAGCCCTTCACACGGTCAGGAATCATCTGCCAGTTGTCTCCAGCCCTTACCAGAAAAGATGTCCAGAGCTTTGGCTCCGCAAGAGCGTTCCCAGAACGTGCAGGCAACACTAATTGGAGCAGCAGGGAATTAATTGTTAGTTTGGCCACCTCTTTCTGTACCTGTCTGTTTTTAACGGTTAAATACATGGATTTTCAAAGTGATTCTGTTCATTTTGTAATATTTGTACCTGTCCCCTTGGAATGTATCTCCTGTGAAACAACTTAGGTTGAATCCTGGTTGGTTTGGGTGTTTCCGTGCTGTGCGTGGCAGAGCCAGTGGGAACTGGCATGTGGCTTTTGGAAAAGCAGATTCTTCTTTCTCCCTGTGGTCATGATCTGACACGTGTATGGGAACAAAACTCATTCTTACGTACTGTGAATGTGCACCAGATGGGGGAAACAGTTAATTTTGGTCTCTTCTCCCAGAGTGGAAAGGGAAGAGAAATGCATTTGGCATTTGGGGATAATGCCGGTTTTAATGTCTGGGAATAGAGGACGGTGTTTCCCTCTTGCCCTGTTTTTGTGTGTTGTGCAGTTGGCCTTGAAGTGCAGACAGTGCACAGTTTGCTTCCTGTGCTGAGGCAGGAACCTTTCCAGCTCTTCCAGCACACTGGTCTGGGGCTTCAGGATCTACTAAATAAAGGCAAGTGGTGTCCTGGTGCTTGCTGCCCTTCGGTGAGGCTGTACCACTGACAGTGGTTCCCAATCCAAACCTGCAGCACAGCTGATCATCCCCTGGGATTGCACCAAAAAGGACAGTGATAGCTTGGGGTCCTGCTGTGAAAACCTTCCTTGGGTTGTGGGGTTTCTCCTCTTTTCCACAAAACTACCGTGTCCTCCAGAAGGTTATGTAGAGGAAATTCTTGGAAGTGGAATTACTCTGCTTTTTAAAAGCGAAGGCCAGGGAATTTGGAGTAAGAGCACTGCCTGGGCTGCCTTCACATTTAATACAAAATTGTGAACCATGAACTCAGTTTGGGGAAGTTTAGAGTGGATTCCGTGTTAGGGAAAGGTTTTGAAGCTGGAAGGTACATGTTGGCCAAAGTATCACCCTGCTGAGTTGGGGTTGTTCAGGGCAGTGCAACATTCCACAGAGGTCAGCTAGTTTGGATCCAGGAGCACCAGGCTCACCTGGGGAACAGGGCAGGTGTGATGCTGGAAACACACCTGTTTTCTCCACAGGCAGCACTTGTACCTGGATTTTGTGACTTATAAAATACCGTTTTCCTGGCACTCTCTACATTCAGTTGCATTTTGGTTGCTCTGAATAACTTCCTGCCATCACTGACCCTTGCTATCAGCTCTTGATCCTCTGCTATTGGGGAAGTTGCCTGTCAATTCACATAAGTTAGGAACCTTTTTATCCTCTTAATGGATTAATTGCCCATTGGTGGAGACTCTCAGTCTTGTTCCAAGTCTTCTTGGAGCTGGTAAGATCCTTGTCCAGTGCCTTGTGGAACCCCAGGTAGCTCTGTCTGCACATGTGCCAGCTCCTCAAAGACCTCAAGGTGCTTGAGATGCATTTGCAGAAGCCACATCGAAGTCTTGCCAGTTCTCCATTAATGACAAGGGGCAGAATGTCTGGGATGGAGGCGGGCTGGAGCGAGCCTGGTGCTTCCTGGGTGTCCTCAGGTGTGGTGGCGAAGCTGCCTCTGCTCATTCTGTACTGGCTGGTTCAAGGATGGGTCCCTCAGGTGTGAAACTGCTCGGGCAACAAGGGAGGCATTAACACAACTTGTTTACTCGTTTTGTTTAAGGATTAAAACAGGCAATTGCCAAGCTCTGTCCTCATGCTGAACCCGCACAGCCCGTGTTTGCTGCCAGGGCCCCGCACAGCCCGTGTCTGCTGCCAGGGCCCCGCACAATGCCAGCGCTGTCTCAGCTTTCACCCCACAGAAACCTCTGTGGGTGGAATTCAATCTGGGCTGTGCTCCGCTTCCTTCAGGTGCTGCGGAGGAGGACCTGAATGTGGAGCTGGAAACACGAGCACGGAGGCAGCTCCTGTGGTTAATGTGAGCGTGGTAGGGTTGCCCGGGAGCGCAGTGCCGGCCTTTGCTGCCTCTCCACCACCCCAAGTTCCTTGATGACGCAGAATGTAACTGTTATTTGGGTTCATGGTTTCTGGAGGTGGGGTGGGAGGTCTGAGGGTGTTCCTGGGGGGAGTTGGTGCATGTTCCATGATGCAAGCACCCACAAAATGTCATTTCTTGTACCTGGAGATTGTCTGCCTGGCAGGAGGTGCCAGGCTGTGTGTTTGCTGTGTTCAATAAAGGTGTACAACAAACAGGTGCAGGATCCTGTCTTCCAACAGGCATAGGATGTTTAGTTACTCCATCCCTGTTACCCTGGGGTGTATAACCCCGGTGTTACAGGCTCAAATATCCAGTGTTGGTGAGCTACAGCAGATAGGGGATTTGCCTTCCTGTTGGTAGAGGAAAAATCTTTCCCTTGGCAGAGGCTGGTGCTGAGCCCGTGCCAAGGATGATCGGCAGCATGTGTGGCCAAGTGACCCCATGGTCACTGCGGGTGTTGGGGAAGCAGCAGTCTGGGTCTAAGCACTGCACAAGCAGCTCCTGATTCCATACAATATTCCATGCTGTAATTACAATGGGAGTTTCAAAAACTGCTGCAGGGCAGCTGTGAGGGCTCCCTGCATCATCCTGATAGTCCCAGTCACCTCCTAGGAAGTACCATGAGCCAGTGACAGAGCAGCCATGGGCATGGGTTCTCCCTAGAAGAAGCCACATGGTGGGCATGGACCACTGCCCTGGGGTCCCAGGACTCCCACGTTCACACCTCCACGAGGAGAGTGTGTTAGGAGGGTTGTTTTCAATGGAAAGATGACATGGAGATCATAGAATTTGTCTCTTATTTGCATGTCTGCTTATAAAAGAATGTAACATCCCACTCCTGTGGCTGTCAGCAGAATCAGGCTGTTAAAATTTGCCTAATTATGGATCTCATGGTACCATCAGCAGCCTCAGGGAAGCAGTACCTGGTCAGAGTATCACAGGAGGGAGCAGGAGGTCAGCAAGGTGCTGATTTGGGAAAAGGGCATGGAAAATCAATGAGAACGTCTGCTTTTGTCCTGGATTTCAGCTGAGATAATGTAGGGAAAAAGGGCACAAACTGAGTGGGAAATGCAAGTTTTGGGGAGGAAGGTTGGGCTTTGTGTTCTTGGCAAGCACAGTCTCAGTGTAAACTTTATTTATCTTTGATCTAGAGGAATTGGATCCAAAAATCAAAGAAATAAACAGAGGATTTCAGAACTATTTTTAAATCTGCTTCCAGGCACGGCAGGGTCAGTACTGTGCGTGGTCCTGCTCCTCTGAGCACCAAGGGGGACTTGCAGAGTGTCTGAGACAGAGAAGGTAAAATTTAGGGGCCAGTGGGCCCCGCAAGAGTCCAGACACAGCCAACTTGTGTTTGCATATGACAACTCCCACTCTGGGACAGGGAAGCTGTGGTGGTTTTATTCCAGGATTAAATGGAAAGAACCCCTTAAACGGGATTTATGTGTCCCCTCTGCTTTTAAAACCCTCACGAAGCAGGAAGATTTTCAAGACACCAGCAAATCCCGTGTACCTAAAGCTGGACCTTGCCCAGCATCAGCCCTGCAGCTGAGTCCTGTTCCCTGTCAGCAGGATGGGGACAGAGGGGGGATGGTGTCTCCTGCCAGCAGTTACCACCCTGCACAACCCTGACGGCCCCAGTGCCTCCATCACGAGGGTGAAGTCAACGCCAATGTCACACGCTGGTGTCACACGCTGGTGTCACCCGCACCGTGTTGTCTCTTCTCCAGGGACACCACTAACAGAAATTACTATAAAACAGGTTTCCTGCCAACCTCGGCAGCTCTAATGAGTCAGGAAGTCGTAAGTAATCTGGGAATAGGGGAACTGTTGACAGAGCCTAATTATTTTCTGACAGTCTTTCTAACACCGTTAGAAAATAAAACACCTACGTAGGCTCCGGCATCGCAGACGGGGTTAGCGATATTCTGCAGGCACCTGCTAATTTGTCCCCACGATCCCGGTTTAGGCTCCTTCCCCCTCACACCTGCTGCTCCCCGGCTGCTTCTGCAGGAAGAGGAACTTGTAATAAAGAGAGAAAATTCCTTGGTGACACAGAACCGCTGCAGCCTGCTCCCACGGCTGCTCCACATTCTGGGGCCCGCAAGAGGAGTTTCATGGCTCCAACTGGATCCCAGAAAACCTTGTACATGTGCTTTGTTGGCCTGCCTTGGTGTGGTTATTCCCCCAGTCCTGCTGCTCTGTGCTGCACCATGGACTGACTAATCATGCCCTTCCCAGGACTCTGCAAAGCTCTTCACAGCCAAACTCGCTCCAGCAGCTGTCGTGGAGCTGCTACTGCTGGGCCAGCAGCATCCGGGCTCTTGGCGCTGTCCTTTCCCTGCCCAGCCATGAATTCCTGTGCTTCTCAAAGGCACCTTCTCTATCCTGAATTGCTCCATCCCTGAGCACTCTGTCTCTCACCACTTCCCTTTCAGGACTAAGATCTGTTTTCCTTCCCCACCACAGCCCATCTGGTGGTGGCACCTTCTCCAAGAGCCTCTGTCTCCCTCATCACTCACACAGGAGGTGAGTATAGCACAGTCTTACATTGTTTTCCCTGGATGCTTCCCAAACAATTCAGTTTTGTAGTGCCAGCATAGCAGTAGCTCTCTCTTCTCTCAAGGACAGACATTCCTCCCTCCGTTGCAGGGCAGGGCAATCCCTGCCTGGCACAGGTGAATCCCCCTTTCCTTCTGAAGTTGTCAGGTTCGAGATTGACAAAGAGAACCTTTCCCTTCAGCTCTCCCGAGTATGACTGCTCCAAGAGATCTGGAGAGGGACTGTGGAGTGCCAGGACAAGGGGAAATGGCTTCTCACTGCCAGAGGGCAGGGATAGATGGGGTATTGGGAAGCAATTCTTCCCTGCCAGGGTGGGGAGGCCCTGGCACAGGGTATCCAGGGCAGCTGTTCCTGCCCCATCTCTGGACATTTTGCTGAGGGACTCCGTGATCACAGTAAACCCTTTTGGAAGACTTAACTCGGGAGGACACTCATGCTTGACTTGAACCATGTTCTTGACTTGAACTGTGCACCCTAAAACAGCAGCAGAACTGTGGTGTGCCCTGACAAATGTTCCTGGGGACCAGGACAGCTGCATCCTGGCTGTCACTGCCCAGGGAAGGGTCTTGGAGACTTCCCTGGCACACCCTGGGCAGGGGCTGGTCAGCAGACACGATGGCTGATGACAGTGCCGAAATCCATAGATGTGCTCTCTTGCCACACCATGAATGAAGTCAGGCACAGGAGACAAAAAGCCAGGACAGCTCCAGGAATTAAAGCAGCTTGTCTGGGATGAAAGAGAAACCGACTTCAAATGCCACCAGCCACGCACGGTGCAGCTGCCACCGCTCTGCCAGGGCTGTGAAGCCACGGACACCATGCGTGTCCCACCCTGAGGCCACAGGCACTGCCTGGCGCCCTGGGCAGGGGATGTGGCAGCACAGGGTAGCATGGCAGAACAGAGTGCTGGTGCTCCAAGGACCGGCTCCGTGGTGTCACAAGCACAGAACTGTGGTCGAGCGCCTGGTGAAGACACCAGAGTGGCCATCCCACAGTGTGGCCATCCCACAGTGACCGACGGACTGGTGGGACATGGGGCTCTCGGGCTGTTCACTGGGCTCTGGCGAGAGCAAGGAAACTACTGAATGTTTCCAGAGGGAGATTTCGCTGGGATCTGAGAACGGGCTGGCAAGGAGCTGGCAGCAGGAGGGACGGGAGCCAACCTTTTGGTGTCCCAGGGAAACTGGACCCTGCGCGGCGCCGGAGGCACGCGGCAGCTGTTCACAGCTCCTTCCGCCTCCATTTTTCACAGCTTAAGCACTCGCCTGGCACCTCCGTCTACTCACACACAAGCCCTCTTGCTTTCCCATCCTTTCCCCAGTTTCAAAGCAGATTTTGGACACTTTAGAAAAGTAATTGTATGCCTTTGCGGGACCCCTTTCCACACTTCCTCCCCCTTCTTACACCTTTCGTGGAAAGGGACTCCAAACCTCCTCTCAAGAACTTAGTGCTCGTTCTCCTGATACCCCACATATGGGGCACTTGGTTCTTAAGGCAGCTGCCACCCGTGTCAATGATAACGCACTGTTGACACCGCTTTTGCATTTTCATGTTATTTGGAAACACCTGGTTTTTGGGACAATATCTGCCAGTGGGTTTGCCAGCTCTGCCTTGTGGGTTTCCATGGCAGAGCCCTGAGGGTGGCTGGAGCTGTGGTGGCACCACAGCCGGCCCTGCCCTGCGAGGTGTCCTCACGACCCCCAGCACCGGGCGAGGAGGGTCGGGCACAGCTCCGGCTGCGGGAGCTGAGGGCAACCGATGCTGCCGCCCTGGCCCCGGGGGCTCTGCCGAGAGGCCGTGCCGGGGGCTCCTGCGAGGGTCTATCCCGGCTGCCCTCACGCCGAGGGGCTCCCCTCAAGAGCTGCCCAGAGGGGCCATCCCGGCCTCCTCACCCCGGGGGGTTCCCCTCAGAGTCCATCCTGGGCCTGCCCTTGAAGGGCCCTCCCGTGTCCCCAGATCCCGGGGCTCCCCGCGGGGCTCCCCTCACGCCGCCTGCCCTCAGCTCAGGGCTCTCCGTGAGGGTCCATCGCGCCCCCCCTTTCCAGACTCTTCCCCCGCACCCCCCCGCCTGCGCACGCGCGCCCGTTCCACC